>JANJGN010002805.1:0-2500 GCA_026770705.1 Isurus oxyrinchus
ACAGGAACAGGAGGAGGCCCATTCAGCCCCTTCTCGAAGCTGTTACACAGGAACAGGAGGAGCCCATTCAGCCCATTCTCGAGCCTGTTACACAGGAACAGGAGGAGCCCATTCAGCCCCTTCTCGAGGCTGTTACACAGGAACAGGAGGAGCCCATTCAGCCCATTCTCGAGCCTGTTACACAGGAACAGGAGGAGCCCATTCAGCTCCTCGAGCCTGTTACACAGGAACAGGAGGAGGCCCATTCAGCCCTTTCTCGAGCCTGTTACACAGGAACAGGAGGATCCCATTCAGCCCCTCGAGCCTGTTACACAGGAACAGGAGGAGGCCCATTCAGCCCTTTCTCGAGCCTGTTACACAGGAACAGGAGGAGGCCCATTCAGCCCCTCGAGTCTGTTACACAGGAACAGGAGGATCCTATTCAGCCCCTTCTCGAGCCTGTTACACAGGAACAGGAGGAGCCCATTCAGCTCCTCGAGCCTGTTACACAGGAACAGGAGGAGGCCCATTCAGCCCTTTCTCGAGCCTGTTACACAGGAACAGGAGGAGGCCCATTCAGCCCCTCGAGTCTGTTACACAGGAACAGGAGGAGGGCCATTCAGCCCCTTCTCGAGCCTGTTACACAGGAACAGGAGGAGGCCCATTCAGCCCTTTCTCGAGCCTGTTACACAGGAACAGGAGGATCCCATTCAGCCCCTCGAGCCTGTTACACAGGAACAGGAGGAGCCCATTCAGCTCCTCGAGCCTGTTACACAGGAACAGGAGGAGGCCCATTCAGCCCTTTCTCGAGCCTGTTACACAGGAACAGGAGGATCCCATTCAGCCCCTCGAGCCTGTTACACAGGAACAGGAGGAGCCCATTCAGCTCCTTCTCGAGCCTGTTGCACAGGAACAGGAGGAGGCCCATTCAGCCCTTTCTCGAGCCTGTTACACAGGAACAGGAGGAGGCCCATTCAGCCCCTCGAGTCTGTTACACAGGAACAGGAGGATCCTATTCAGCCCCTTCTCGAGCCTGTTACACAGGAACAGGAGGAGGCCCATTCAGCTCCTCGAGCTTGTTACACAGGAACAGGAGGAGGCCCATTCAGCCCTTTCTCGAGCCTGTTACACAGGAACAGGAGGAGGCCCATTCAGCCCCTCGAGTCTGTTACACAGGAACAGGAGGAGGGCCATTCAGCCCCTTCTCGAGCCTGTTACACAGGAACAGGAGGAGGCCCATTCAGCCCCTTCTCGAGCCTGTTACACAGGAACAGGAGGATCCCATTCAGGCCCTCGAGCCTGTTACACAGGAACAGGAGGAGGCCCATTCAGCCCCTCGAGTCTGTTACACAGGAACAGGAGGATGGCCATTCAGCCCCTTCTCGAGCCTGTTACACAGGAACAGGAGGAGGCCCATTCAGCCCCTTCTCGAGCCTGTTACACAGGAACAGGAGGATCCCATTCAGGCCCTCGAGCCTGTTACACAGGAACAGGAGGAGGCCCATTCAGCCCCTCGAGCCTGTTGCACAGGAACAGGAGGAGGCCCATTCAGCCCCTTCTCGAGCCTGGTACACAGGAACAGGAGGAGGCCCATTCAGCCCCTCGAGCCTGTTACACAGGAACAGGAGGAGGCCATTCAGCCCCTTCTCGAGCCTGTTACACAGGAACAGGAGGATCCCATTCAGCCCCTTTTCGAGCCTGTTAGACAGGAACAGGAGGAGGCCCATTCAGCCCCTTCTCGAGCCTGGTACACAGGAACAGGAGGAGGCCCATTCAGCCTCTCGAGCCTGTTACACAGGAACAGGAGGATCCCATTCAGCCCCTTCTCGAGCCTGTTAGACAGGAACAGGAGGATCCCATTCAGCCCCTTCTCGAGCCTGTTACACAGGAACAGGAGGATCCCATTCAGCCCCTTCTCGAGCCTGTTACACAGGAACAGGAGGATCCCATTCAGCCCCTTCTCGAGCCTGTTACACAGGAACAGGAGGAGGTCCATTCAGCCACTTCTTGAGCCTGTTACACAGGAACAGGAGGAGGCCCATTCAGCCCCTTCTCGAGCCTGTTACACAGGAACAGGAGGATCCCATTCAGCCCCTTCTCGAGCCTGTTACACAGGAACAGGAGGAGGCCCATTCAGCCCCTTCTCGAGCCTGTTACACAGGAACAGGAGGAGGCCCATTCAGCCCCTTCTCGAGCCTGTTACACAGGAACAGGAGGAGGCCCATTCAGCCCCTTCTCGAGCCTGTTACACAGGAACAGGAGGATCCCATTCAGCCCCTTCTCGAGCCTGTTACACAGGAACAGGAGGAGGCCCATTCAGCCCCTTCTCGAGCCTGTTACACAGGAACAGGAGGATCCCATTCAGCCCCTTCTCGAGCCTGTTACACAGGAACAGGAGGATCCCATTCAGCCCCTTCTCGAGCCTGTTACACAGGAACAGGAGGAGGCCATTCAGCCCCTTCTCGAGCCTGTTACACAGGAACAGGAGGAGGATCCCATTCAGCCCCTTCTCGAGCCTGTT
>JANJGN010002805.1:7500-52500 GCA_026770705.1 Isurus oxyrinchus
ACCGTCCCCATCAAAAACTCGCAGGACCGTTACAGCACTGGGATAGATACAGAGTAAATCTCCCTCTACTCTGTCCCCATCAAATGGTACCAGGACAGGTACATCATGGGATAAGATACAGAGTAAAGCTTCCTCTACACTGTCCCCATCAAGCATTCCCAGGACAGGTACAGCATTGGGTTAGATACAGAGTAAGACTCCCTCTACACTGTCCCCATCAAACACACACTGGACAGGCACAGCACGAGGTTAGATACAGAGTAAAGCTCCCACTACACTGTCCCCATCAAACACTCCCAGGACAGGTACAGCACGGGGTTAGATACAGTGTAAAGCACCCTCTACACTGTCCCCATCAAACACTCCCAGGACAGGTACAGCTCGGGTTTAGATACAGAGTAAATCTCCCTCTACACTGTCCCCATCAAACATTCCCAGGACAGGTACAGCATGGGGTTAGATACAGAGTAAATCTCCCTCTACACTGTCCCCATCAAACACTCTCAGGACAGGTACAGCACGTGGTTAGATACAGAGTAAAGCTCCCTCTACACTGTCCCCATCAAACACTCCCAGGACAGGTACAGCACGGGGTTAGATACAGAGTAAAGCTCCCTCTGCACTGACCCCATCAAACACTCCCAGGACAGGTACAGCACGGGGTTATATACAGAGTAAATTTCCCTCTACACCTTCCCCATCAAACACTCCCAGGACAGGTACAGCGCAGGGTTAGATGCGGACTAAAGCTCCCTCTACACCGTCCCCTTTAAACCCAGGACAGGTACAGCACAGGGTTAGATACATAGTAAAGCTCCCTCTACACCGTCCCCATCAAACACTCTCAGGACAGGTACAGCACGGGGTTAGATACAGAGTCAAGCTCCCTCTACACTATCCCCATCAAACACTCCTAGGACAGGTACAGCGCGGGGTTAGATAGAGATTAAAGCTCCCTCTACACTGTCCCCATCAAACATTCACAGGACAGGTACAGCACAGAGGTAGATACAGAGTAAAGCTCCCTCTATGCTGTCCCATCAAACACTCCCAGGACAGTTACAGCGCGGAGTTAGGTACATTGTAAAGGTCCCTCTACACTGTCCCCATCAAACATTCACAGGACAGGTACAGAACAGAGTTAGATACAGAGTAAAGCTCCCTCTACGCTGTCCCCATCAAACACTCCCAGGACCGGACAGCTTGGGTTAGATACAGAATAAATATCTCTGTACACTGTCCCCATCAAACACTCCCAGGACAGGTACAGCACGGGGTTAGGTACAGAGTAAAGTTCCCTCTACACTGTCCCCTTCAAACACTCCCAGGACAGGTGCAGCACGGTGTTAGATACAGAGTAAAGCTCCCTCTACACTGTCCCCATCAAACACTCCCAGGACAGGTACAGCACGGGGTTACATACAGAGTAAATCTCCCTCTGCATTGTCCCCATCAAACACTCCCAGGACAGGTACAACACAGGGTTAGATACAGAGTAAATCTCCCTCTACACTGTCCCCATCAAACACTCCCAGGACAGGTACAGCACGTGGTGATATACAGTGTAAAGCTCCCTCTACAATGTCCCCATCAAACACTCCCAGGACAGGTACAGCACGGGGTTTAGATACAGAGTAAAGCTCCCTCTACACTGTCCCCATCAAACACTCCCAGGACAGGTACAGCACGGGGTTAGATACGGAGTAAAGCTCCCTCTACACCGTCCCCATCAAAAACTCCCAGGACAGGTACAGCACCGGGTTAGATACAGAGTAAGACTCCCTCTACACTGTCCCCATCAAACACTCCCAGGACAGGTGCAGCTCGGGTTTAAATACAGAGTCAAGCTCCCTCTACACTATCCCCATCAAACACTCCCAGGACAGGTACAGCGCGTGGTTAGATAGAGATTAAAGCTCCCTCTACACTGTCCCCATCAAACATTCACAGGACAAGTACAGCACAGAGTTAGATACAGAGTAAAGCTCCCTATACGCTGTCCCCATCAAACACTCCCAGGACAGGACAGCTTGGGGGAGATACAGAGTAAAGCTCCCTCTACACTGTCCGCATCAAACACTTCCAGGACAGGTACAGCACGAGGGTAGATACAGATTAAAGCTCCCTATACACTGTCCCCATTAAACACTCCCAGGACAGGTACAGCACGGGGTTAGATACTGATTAAAGCTCCCTCTACACTGTACCCATCAAACACTCCCAGGACTGGTACAGCACGTGGTTAGATACAGAGTAAAGCTCCCTGTACACCATCCCCATCAAACACTCCCAGGACAGGTACAGCTCGGGTTCAGATACAGAGGAAAGCTCCCTCTACAGTGTCCCCATCAAACACTCCCAGGAAAGGTACAGCGCGGGGTTAGATACTGAGTAAAGCTCTCTCTACACTGTCCCCATCAAACACTCCCAGGACAGGTACAGCACGGGGTTTAGATACAGAGTAAAGCTCCCTCTACACTGTCCCCATCAAACACTCCCAGGACAGGTACAGCACGGTGTTAGATACAGAGTAAAACTCCCTCTACACCGTCCCCATCAAAAACTCGCAGGACCGTTACAGCACTGGGATAGATACAGAGTAAATCTCCCTCTACTCTGTCCCCATCAAATGGTACCAGGACAGGTACATCATGGGATTAGATACAGAGTAAAGCTTCCTCTACACTGTCCCCATCAAACATTCCCAGGACAGGTACAGCATTGGGTTAGATAGAGAGTAAGACTCCCTCTACACTGTCCCCATCAAACACACACTGGACAGGCACAGCACGAGGTTAGATACAGAGTAAAGCTCCCACTACACTGTCCCCATCAAACACTCCCAGGACAGGTACAGCACGGGGTTAGATACAGTGTAAAGCACCCTCTACACTGTCCCCATCAAACACTCCCAGGACAGGTACAGCTCGGGTTTAGATACAGAGTAAATCTCCCTCTACACTGTCCCCATCAAACATTCCCAGGACAGGTACAGCATGGGGTTAGATACAGAGTAAATCTCCCTCTACACTGTCCCCATCAAACACTCTCAGGACAGGTACAGCACGTGGTTAGATACAGAGTAAAGCTCCCTCTACACTGTCCCCATCAAACACTCCCAGGACAGGTACAGCACGGGGTTAGATACAGAGTAAAGCTCCCTCTGCACTGACCCCATCAAACACTCCCAGGACAGGTACAGCACGGGGTTATATACAGAGTAAATTTCCCTCTACACTGTCCCCATCAATCACTCCCAGGACAGGTACAGCGCAGGGTTAGATGCGGACTAAAGCTCCCTCTACACCGTCCCCTTTAAACCCAGGACAGGTACAGCACAGGGTTAGATACATAGTAAAGCTCCCTCTACACCGTCCCCATCAAACACTCTCAGGACAGGTACAGCACGGGGTTAGATACAGAGTCAAGCTCCCTCTACACTATCCCCATCAAACACTCCTAGGACAGGTACAGCGCGGGGTTAGATAGAGATTAAAGCTCCCTCTACACTGTCCCCATCAAACATTCACAGGACAGGTACAGCACAGAGGTAGATACAGAGTAAAGCTCCCTCTATGCTGTCCCATCAAACACTCCCAGGACAGTTACAGCGCGGAGTTAGGTACATTGTAAAGGTCCCTCTACACTGTCCCCATCAAACATTCACAGGACAGGTACAGAACAGAGTTAGATACAGAGTAAAGCTCCCTCTACGCTGTCCCCATCAAACACTCCCAGGACCGGACAGCTTGGGTTAGATACAGAATAAATATCTCTGTACACTGTCCCCATCAAACACTCCCAGGACAGGTACAGCACGGGGTTAGGTACAGAGTAAAGTTCCCTCTACACTGTCCCCTTCAAACACTCCCAGGACAGGTGCAGCACGGTGTTAGATACAGAGTAAAGCTCCCTCTACACTGTCCCCATCAAACACTCCCAGGACAGGTACAGCACGGGGTTACATACAGAGTAAATCTCCCTCTGCATTGTCCCCATCAAACACTCCCAGGACAGGTACAACACAGGGTTAGATACAGAGTAAATCTCCCTCTACACTGTCCCCATCAAACACTCCCAGGACAGGTACAGCACGTGGTGATATACAGTGTAAAGCTCCCTCTACAATGTCCCCATCAAACACTCCCAGGACAGGTACAGCACGGGGTTTAGATACAGAGTAAAGCTCCCTCTACACTGTCCCCATCAAACACTCCCAGGACAGGTACAGCACGGGGTTAGATACGGAGTAAAGCTCCCTCTACACCGTCCCCATCAAAAACTCCCAGGACAGGTACAGCACCGGGTTAGATACAGAGTAAGACTCCCTCTACACTGTCCCCATCAAACACTCCCAGGACAGGTGCAGCTCGGGTTTAAATACAGAGTCAAGCTCCCTCTACACTATCCCCATCAAACACTCCCAGGACAGGTACAGCGCGTGGTTAGATAGAGATTAAAGCTCCCTCTACACTGTCCCCATCAAACATTCACAGGACAAGTACAGCACAGAGTTAGATACAGAGTAAAGCTCCCTATACGCTGTCCCCATCAAACACTCCCAGGACAGGACAGCTTGGGGTAGATACAGAGTAAAGCTCCCTCTACACTGTCCGCATCAAACACTTCCAGGACAGGTAAAGCACGAGGGTAGATACAGATTAAAGCTCCCTATACACTGTCCCCATTAAACACTCCCAGGACAGGTACAGCACGGGGTTAGATACTGATTAAAGCTCCCTCTACACTGTACCCATCAAACACTCCCAGGACAGGTACAGCACGGGGTTAGATACAGAGTAAAGCTCCCTCTGCACCGTCCCCATCAAACAATCCCAGGACAGGTACAGCACAGGGTTGGATACAGAGTAAATCTCCCTCTACACTGTCCCATCGAACACTCCCAGGACAGGTACAGCACGGGTTGAGCTACAGAGTAAAGATTCCTCTATAGTGTCCCCATCAAACACTCCCAGGACAGGTACAGCACCGGGTTTGATACAGAGTAAAGCTCCCTCTGCACCGTCTCCATCAAACACTCCCAGGACTGGTACAGCACGTGGTTAGATACAGAGTAAAGCTCCCTGTACACCATCCCCATCAAACACTCCCAGGACAGGTACAGCTCGGGTTCAGATACAGAGGAAAGCTCCCTCTACAGTGTCCCCATCAAACACTCCCAGGAAAGGTACAGCGCGGGGTTAGATACTGAGTAAAGCTCTCTCTACACTGTCCCCATCAAACACTCCCAGGACAGGTACAGCACGGGGTTTAGATACAGAGTAAAGCTCCCTCTACATTGTCCCCATCAAACACTCCCAGGACAGGTACAGCACGGTGTTAGATACAGAGTAAAACTCCCTCTACACCGTCCCCATCAAAAACTCGCAGGACCGTTACAGCACTGGGATAGATACAGAGTAAATCTCCCTCTACTCTGTCCCCATCAAATTGTACCAGGACAGGTACATCATGGGATTAGATACAGAGTAAAGCTTCCTCTACACTGTCCCCATCAAACATTCCCAGGACAGGTACAGCATCGGGTTAGATACAGAGTAAGACTCCCTCTACACTGTCCCCATCAAACACACACTGGACAGGCACAGCACGAGGTTAGATACAGAGTAAAGCTCCCACTACACTGTCCCCATCAAACACTCCCAGGACAGGTACAGCACGGGGTTAGATACAGTGTAAAGCACCCTCTACACTGTCCCCATCAAACACTCCCAGGACAGGTACAGCTCGGGTTTAGATACAGAGTAAATCTCCCTCTACACTGTCCCCATCAAACATTCCCAGGACAGGTACAGCACGGGGTTAGATACAGAGTAAAGCTCCCTCTGCACTGACCCCATCAAACACTCCCAGGACAGGTACAGCACGGGGTTATATACAGAGTAAATTTCCCTCTACACTGTCCCCATCAAACACTCCCAGGACAGGTACAGCGCAGGGTTAGATGCGGACTAAAGCTCCCTCTACACCGTCCCCTTTAAACCCAGGACAGGTACAGCACAGGGTTAGATACATAGTAAAGCTCCCTCTACACCGTCCCCATCAAACACTCTCAGGACAGGTACAGCACGGGGTTAGATACAGAGTCAAGCTCCCTCTACACTATCCCCATCAAACACTCCTAGGACAGGTACAGCGCGGGGTTAGATAGAGATTAAAGCTCCCTCTACACTGTCCCCATCAAACATTCACAGGACAGGTACAGCACAGAGGTAGATACAGAGTAAAGCTCCCTCTATGCTGTCCCATCAAACACTCCCAGGACAGTTACAGCGCGGAGTTAGGTACATTGTAAAGGTCCCTCTACACTGTCCCCATCAAACATTCACAGGACAGGTACAGAACAGAGTTAGATACAGAGTAAAGCTCCCTCTACGCTGTCCCCATCAAACACTCCCAGGACCGGACAGCTTGGGTTAGATACAGAATAAATATCTCTGTACACTGTCCCCATCAAACACTCCCAGGACAGGTACAGCACGGGGTTAGGTACAGAGTAAAGTTCCCTCTACACTGTCCCCTTCAAACACTCCCAGGACAGGTGCAGCACGGTGTTAGATACAGAGTAAAGCTCCCTCTACACTGTCCCCATCAAACACTCCCAGGACAGGTACAGCACGGGGTTACATACAGAGTAAATCTCCCTCTGCATTGTCCCCATCAAACACTCCCAGGACAGGTACAGCACAGGGTTAGATACAGAGTAAATCTCCCTCTACACTGTCCCCATCAAACACTCCCAGGACAGGTACAGCACGGGGTTATATACAGTGTAAAGCTCCCTCTACAATGTCCCCATCAAACACTCCCAGGACAGGTACAGCACGGGGTTTAGATACAGAGTAAAGCTCCCTCTACACTGTCCCCATCAAACACTCCCAGGACAGGTACAGCACGGGGTTAGATACGGAGTAAAGCTCCCTCTACACCGTCCCCATCAAAAACTCCCAGGACAGGTACAGCACCGGGTTAGATACAGAGTAAGACTCCCTCTACACTGTCCCCATCAAACACTCCCAGGACAGGTGCAGCTCGGGTTTAAATACAGAGTCAAGCTCCCTCTACACTAACCCCATCAAACACTCCCAGGACAGGTACAGCGCGTGGTTAGATAGAGATTAAAGCTCCCTCTACACTGTCCCCATCAAACATTCACAGGACAGGTACAGCACAGAGTTAGATACAGAGTAAAGCTCCCTATACGCTGTCCCCATCAAACACTCCCAGGACAGGACAGCTTGGGGTAGATACAGAGTAAAGCTCCCTCTACACTGTCCGCATCAAACACTTCCAGGACAGGTACAGCACGAGGGTAGATACAGATTAAAGCTCCGTCTGCACTGTCCCCATCAAACACTCCCGGGACAGGTACAGCAAGGGGTTATATACAGAGTAAAGCTTCCTCTACACTGTCCCCATGAAACACTCCCAGGACAGGTACAGCACGGGGTAAGATACAGAGTCAAGCTCCCTCTACACCGTCCCCTTCAAACCCAGGACAGTCACAGCATAGGGTTTTTCACAGGGTAAATCTCCCTCTACACCGTCACCATCAAACACTCCCAGGACATGTACAGCACAGGGTTAGATACAGAGTAAAGCTCCCTCTACACCGTCCCCATCAAACACTCCCAGGACAGGTACAGCACGGTGTTAGATACAGAGTAAAGCTCCCTCTACACTGTCCCCATCAAACACTCCCAGGTCAGGTACAGCACCGGGTTAGATACAGAGTTAATCTCCGTCTACACTGTCCCCATCGAACACTCCCAGGACAGGTGCAGCACAGGGTTAGATACATAGTAAAGCTCGCTCTACACCGTCCCCATCAAACACACACTGGACAGGTACAGCATGAGGTTAGATACAGAGTAATGCTCCCTCTACACTGTCCCCATCAAACATTCCCAGACAGGTACAGCACCGTGTTAGGTACAGAGTAAAGGTCCCAACACAGTGTCCCTATCAAACATTCCAAGGACTCGTGCAGCACGGGGTTATATACAGAGTAATGGTCCCTCTACACTGTCCCCATCAAACACTCCCAGGACATGTACATCATGGAGTTAGATACAGAGTAAAACTCGCTCTGCACTGTCCCCATCAAACACTCCCAGGACAGGTACAGCACGGGTTTAGATACGGAGTAAATCTCCATCTACACTGTCCCCATCAAACACTCCCAGGACAGGTACAGCGCGGGGTTAGATACAGAGTAAATCTCCATCTACACTGTCCCCATCAAACACTCCCAGGACAGGTACAGCGCGGGGTTAGATACAGCGTAAAGCTCCCTCTACACTGTCCCCATCAAACACTCCCAGGACAGGACAGCATGGGGTTTGAATATGAGTAAATATCCCTCTACACTGTCCCCATCAAACACTTCCAGCACATGTACAGCACTGGGTTAGATAAAGAGTAAATCTCCCTCTACACTGTCCCCATCAAACACTCCCAGGACAGGTACAGCACGGGGTTAGATACAGAGTAAAGTTCCCTCTACACCGTCCCCATCAAACACTCCCAGGACAGGTACTGCACGGTGTTAGATACAGAGTAAAGCTCCCTCTACACTGTCCCCATCACACACTCCCAGGTCAGGTACAGCACCGGGTTAGATACAGAGTTAATCTCCGTCTACACTGTCCCCATCGAACACTCCCAGGACAGGTGCAGCACGGGGTTAGATACATAGTAAAGCTCGCTCTACACCGTCCCCATCAAACACACTCTGGACAGGTACAGCATGGGGTTAGATACAGAGTAATGCTCCCTCTACACTGTCCCCATCAAACATTCCCAGGATAGGTACAGCACCGTGTTAGGTACAGAGTAAAGGTCCCAACAATGTGTCCCTATCAAACATTCCAAGGACTCGTGCAGCACGGGGTAAAATACAGAGTAATGCTCCCTCTACACTGTCCCCATCAAACACTCCCAGGACATGCACATCATGGAGTTAGATACAGAGTAAAACTCCCTCTGCACTGTCCCCATCAAACACTTCCAGGACAGGTACAGCACGGGTTTAGATACGGAGTAAATCTCCATCTACACTGTCCCCATCAAACACTACCAGGACAGGTACAGCGCGGGGGTAGATACAGAGTAAAGCTTCCTCTACACTGTCCCCATCAAACATTCCCAGGACAGGTACAGCACGGGGTTAGATACAGAGTAAATCTCTCTCTACACTGTCGCCATCAAACAAAGCCAGGAGCTGTACAGCAAGGGGTTAGATACAGAGTAAAGCTCCCTCTACGCTGTCCCCATCAAACACTCCCAGGACAGGTGCAGCACGATTATAGATTCAGAGTAAAGCTCCCACTGCACTGTCCCCATCAAACACTCCCAGGACAGGTACAGCACGGTTTTAGATACGGAGTAAATCTCCATCTATGCTGTCCCCATCAAACACTCCCAGGACAGGTACAGCGCGGGGTTAGATACAGAGTAAAGCTTCCTCTACACTGTCCCCATCAAACATTCCCAGGACAGGTACAGCACGGGGTTAGATACTGATTAAAGCTCCCTCTACACTGTCCCCATCAAACACTCCCAGGACAGGTACAGCACGGGGTTAGATACAGAGTAAATCTCCCTCTTCACTGTCCCATCGAACACTCCCAGGACAAGTACAGCATGGGGTTAGCTACAGAGTAAAGATTCCTCTAGAGTGTCCCCATCAAACACTCCCAGGACAGGTACAGCACGGGGTTTGATACAGAGTAAAGCTCCCTCTGCCCCGTCTCCATCAAACACTCCCAGGACAGGTACAGCACGGGGTTAGATACAGAGTAAATCTCCGTCTGCACTGTCCCATCGAACACTCCCAGGACAAGTACAGCATGGGGTTAGCTACAGAGTAAAGATTCCTCTAGAGTGTCCCCATCAAACACTCCCAGGACAGGTACAGCACGGGGTTTGATACAGAGTAAAGCTCCCTCTGCCCCGTCTCCATCAAACACTCCCAGGACAGGTACAGCACGGGGTTAGGTACAGAGTAAAGTTCCCTCTACACTGTCCCCTTCAAACACTCCCAGGACAGGTGCAGCACGGTGTTAGATACAGAGTAAAGCTCCCTCTACACTGTCCCCATCAAACACTCCCAGGACAGGTACAGCACGGGGTTACATACAGAGTAAATCTCCCTCTGCATTGTCCCCATCAAACACTCCCAGGACAGGTACAACACAGGGTTAGATACAGAGTAAATCTCCCTCTACACTGTCCCCATCAAACACTCCCAGGACAGGTACAGCACGTGGTGATATACAGTGTAAAGCTCCCTCTACAATGTCCCCATCAAACACTCCCAGGACAGGTACAGCACGGGGTTTAGATACAGAGTAAAGCTCCCTCTACACTGTCCCCATCAAACACTCCCAGGACAGGTACAGCACGGGGTTAGATACGGAGTAAAGCTCCCTCTACACCGTCCCCATCAAAAACTCCCAGGACAGGTACAGCACCGGGTTAGATACAGAGTAAGACTCCCTCTACACTGTCCCCATCAAACACTCCCAGGACAGGTGCAGCTCGGGTTTAAATACAGAGTCAAGCTCCCTCTACACTATCCCCATCAAACACTCCCAGGACAGGTACAGCGCGTGGTTAGATAGAGATTAAAGCTCCCTCTACACTGTCCCCATCAAACATTCACAGGACAAGTACAGCACAGAGTTAGATACAGAGTAAAGCTCCCTATACGCTGTCCCCATCAAACACTCCCAGGACAGGACAGCTTGGGGTAGATACAGAGTAAAGCTCCCTCTACACTGTCCGCATCAAACACTTCCAGGACAGGTAAAGCACGAGGGTAGATACAGATTAAAGCTCCCTATACACTGTCCCCATTAAACACTCCCAGGACAGGTACAGCACGGGGTTAGATACTGATTAAAGCTCCCTCTACACTGTACCCATCAAACACTCCCAGGACAGGTACAGCACGGGGTTAGATACAGAGTAAAGCTCCCTCTGCACCGTCCCCATCAAACAATCCCAGGACAGGTACAGCACAGGGTTGGATACAGAGTAAATCTCCCTCTACACTGTCCCATCGAACACTCCCAGGACAGGTACAGCACGGGTTGAGCTACAGAGTAAAGATTCCTCTATAGTGTCCCCATCAAACACTCCCAGGACAGGTACAGCACCGGGTTTGATACAGAGTAAAGCTCCCTCTGCACCGTCTCCATCAAACACTCCCAGGACTGGTACAGCACGTGGTTAGATACAGAGTAAAGCTCCCTGTACACCATCCCCATCAAACACTCCCAGGACAGGTACAGCTCGGGTTCAGATACAGAGGAAAGCTCCCTCTACAGTGTCCCCATCAAACACTCCCAGGAAAGGTACAGCGCGGGGTTAGATACTGAGTAAAGCTCTCTCTACACTGTCCCCATCAAACACTCCCAGGACAGGTACAGCACGGGGTTTAGATACAGAGTAAAGCTCCCTCTACATTGTCCCCATCAAACACTCCCAGGACAGGTACAGCACGGTGTTAGATACAGAGTAAAACTCCCTCTACACCGTCCCCATCAAAAACTCGCAGGACCGTTACAGCACTGGGATAGATACAGAGTAAATCTCCCTCTACTCTGTCCCCATCAAATTGTACCAGGACAGGTACATCATGGGATTAGATACAGAGTAAAGCTTCCTCTACACTGTCCCCATCAAACATTCCCAGGACAGGTACAGCATCGGGTTAGATACAGAGTAAGACTCCCTCTACACTGTCCCCATCAAACACACACTGGACAGGCACAGCACGAGGTTAGATACAGAGTAAAGCTCCCACTACACTGTCCCCATCAAACACTCCCAGGACAGGTACAGCACGGGGTTAGATACAGTGTAAAGCACCCTCTACACTGTCCCCATCAAACACTCCCAGGACAGGTACAGCTCGGGTTTAGATACAGAGTAAATCTCCCTCTACACTGTCCCCATCAAACATTCCCAGGACAGGTACAGCACGGGGTTAGATACAGAGTAAAGCTCCCTCTGCACTGACCCCATCAAACACTCCCAGGACAGGTACAGCACGGGGTTATATACAGAGTAAATTTCCCTCTACACTGTCCCCATCAAACACTCCCAGGACAGGTACAGCGCAGGGTTAGATGCGGACTAAAGCTCCCTCTACACCGTCCCCTTTAAACCCAGGACAGGTACAGCACAGGGTTAGATACATAGTAAAGCTCCCTCTACACCGTCCCCATCAAACACTCTCAGGACAGGTACAGCACGGGGTTAGATACAGAGTCAAGCTCCCTCTACACTATCCCCATCAAACACTCCTAGGACAGGTACAGCGCGGGGTTAGATAGAGATTAAAGCTCCCTCTACACTGTCCCCATCAAACATTCACAGGACAGGTACAGCACAGAGGTAGATACAGAGTAAAGCTCCCTCTATGCTGTCCCATCAAACACTCCCAGGACAGTTACAGCGCGGAGTTAGGTACATTGTAAAGGTCCCTCTACACTGTCCCCATCAAACATTCACAGGACAGGTACAGAACAGAGTTAGATACAGAGTAAAGCTCCCTCTACGCTGTCCCCATCAAACACTCCCAGGACCGGACAGCTTGGGTTAGATACAGAATAAATATCTCTGTACACTGTCCCCATCAAACACTCCCAGGACAGGTACAGCACGGGGTTAGGTACAGAGTAAAGTTCCCTCTACACTGTCCCCTTCAAACACTCCCAGGACAGGTGCAGCACGGTGTTAGATACAGAGTAAAGCTCCCTCTACACTGTCCCCATCAAACACTCCCAGGACAGGTACAGCACGGGGTTACATACAGAGTAAATCTCCCTCTGCATTGTCCCCATCAAACACTCCCAGGACAGGTACAGCACAGGGTTAGATACAGAGTAAATCTCCCTCTACACTGTCCCCATCAAACACTCCCAGGACAGGTACAGCACGGGGTTATATACAGTGTAAAGCTCCCTCTACAATGTCCCCATCAAACACTCCCAGGACAGGTACAGCACGGGGTTTAGATACAGAGTAAAGCTCCCTCTACACTGTCCCCATCAAACACTCCCAGGACAGGTACAGCACGGGGTTAGATACGGAGTAAAGCTCCCTCTACACCGTCCCCATCAAAAACTCCCAGGACAGGTACAGCACCGGGTTAGATACAGAGTAAGACTCCCTCTACACTGTCCCCATCAAACACTCCCAGGACAGGTGCAGCTCGGGTTTAAATACAGAGTCAAGCTCCCTCTACACTAACCCCATCAAACACTCCCAGGACAGGTACAGCGCGTGGTTAGATAGAGATTAAAGCTCCCTCTACACTGTCCCCATCAAACATTCACAGGACAGGTACAGCACAGAGTTAGATACAGAGTAAAGCTCCCTATACGCTGTCCCCATCAAACACTCCCAGGACAGGACAGCTTGGGGTAGATACAGAGTAAAGCTCCCTCTACACTGTCCGCATCAAACACTTCCAGGACAGGTACAGCACGAGGGTAGATACAGATTAAAGCTCCGTCTGCACTGTCCCCATCAAACACTCCCGGGACAGGTACAGCAAGGGGTTATATACAGAGTAAAGCTTCCTCTACACTGTCCCCATGAAACACTCCCAGGACAGGTACAGCACGGGGTAAGATACAGAGTCAAGCTCCCTCTACACCGTCCCCTTCAAACCCAGGACAGTCACAGCATAGGGTTTTTCACAGGGTAAATCTCCCTCTACACCGTCACCATCAAACACTCCCAGGACATGTACAGCACAGGGTTAGATACAGAGTAAAGCTCCCTCTACACCGTCCCCATCAAACACTCCCAGGACAGGTACAGCACGGTGTTAGATACAGAGTAAAGCTCCCTCTACACTGTCCCCATCAAACACTCCCAGGTCAGGTACAGCACCGGGTTAGATACAGAGTTAATCTCCGTCTACACTGTCCCCATCGAACACTCCCAGGACAGGTGCAGCACAGGGTTAGATACATAGTAAAGCTCGCTCTACACCGTCCCCATCAAACACACACTGGACAGGTACAGCATGAGGTTAGATACAGAGTAATGCTCCCTCTACACTGTCCCCATCAAACATTCCCAGACAGGTACAGCACCGTGTTAGGTACAGAGTAAAGGTCCCAACACAGTGTCCCTATCAAACATTCCAAGGACTCGTGCAGCACGGGGTTATATACAGAGTAATGGTCCCTCTACACTGTCCCCATCAAACACTCCCAGGACATGTACATCATGGAGTTAGATACAGAGTAAAACTCGCTCTGCACTGTCCCCATCAAACACTCCCAGGACAGGTACAGCACGGGTTTAGATACGGAGTAAATCTCCATCTACACTGTCCCCATCAAACACTCCCAGGACAGGTACAGCGCGGGGTTAGATACAGAGTAAATCTCCATCTACACTGTCCCCATCAAACACTCCCAGGACAGGTACAGCGCGGGGTTAGATACAGCGTAAAGCTCCCTCTACACTGTCCCCATCAAACACTCCCAGGACAGGACAGCATGGGGTTTGAATATGAGTAAATATCCCTCTACACTGTCCCCATCAAACACTTCCAGCACATGTACAGCACTGGGTTAGATAAAGAGTAAATCTCCCTCTACACTGTCCCCATCAAACACTCCCAGGACAGGTACAGCACGGGGTTAGATACAGAGTAAAGTTCCCTCTACACCGTCCCCATCAAACACTCCCAGGACAGGTACTGCACGGTGTTAGATACAGAGTAAAGCTCCCTCTACACTGTCCCCATCACACACTCCCAGGTCAGGTACAGCACCGGGTTAGATACAGAGTTAATCTCCGTCTACACTGTCCCCATCGAACACTCCCAGGACAGGTGCAGCACGGGGTTAGATACATAGTAAAGCTCGCTCTACACCGTCCCCATCAAACACACTCTGGACAGGTACAGCATGGGGTTAGATACAGAGTAATGCTCCCTCTACACTGTCCCCATCAAACATTCCCAGGATAGGTACAGCACCGTGTTAGGTACAGAGTAAAGGTCCCAACAATGTGTCCCTATCAAACATTCCAAGGACTCGTGCAGCACGGGGTAAAATACAGAGTAATGCTCCCTCTACACTGTCCCCATCAAACACTCCCAGGACATGCACATCATGGAGTTAGATACAGAGTAAAACTCCCTCTGCACTGTCCCCATCAAACACTTCCAGGACAGGTACAGCACGGGTTTAGATACGGAGTAAATCTCCATCTACACTGTCCCCATCAAACACTACCAGGACAGGTACAGCGCGGGGGTAGATACAGAGTAAAGCTTCCTCTACACTGTCCCCATCAAACATTCCCAGGACAGGTACAGCACGGGGTTAGATACAGAGTAAATCTCTCTCTACACTGTCGCCATCAAACAAAGCCAGGAGCTGTACAGCAAGGGGTTAGATACAGAGTAAAGCTCCCTCTACGCTGTCCCCATCAAACACTCCCAGGACAGGTGCAGCACGATTATAGATTCAGAGTAAAGCTCCCACTGCACTGTCCCCATCAAACACTCCCAGGACAGGTACAGCACGGTTTTAGATACGGAGTAAATCTCCATCTATGCTGTCCCCATCAAACACTCCCAGGACAGGTACAGCGCGGGGTTAGATACAGAGTAAAGCTTCCTCTACACTGTCCCCATCAAACATTCCCAGGACAGGTACAGCACGGGGTTAGATACTGATTAAAGCTCCCTCTACACTGTCCCCATCAAACACTCCCAGGACAGGTACAGCACGGGGTTAGATACAGAGTAAATCTCCCTCTTCACTGTCCCATCGAACACTCCCAGGACAAGTACAGCATGGGGTTAGCTACAGAGTAAAGATTCCTCTAGAGTGTCCCCATCAAACACTCCCAGGACAGGTACAGCACGGGGTTTGATACAGAGTAAAGCTCCCTCTGCCCCGTCTCCATCAAACACTCCCAGGACAGGTACAGCACGGGGTTAGATACAGAGTAAATCTCCGTCTGCACTGTCCCATCGAACACTCCCAGGACAAGTACAGCATGGGGTTAGCTACAGAGTAAAGATTCCTCTAGAGTGTCCCCATCAAACACTCCCAGGACAGGTACAGCACGGGGTTTGATACAGAGTAAAGCTCCCTCTGCCCCGTCTCCATCAAACACTCCCAGGACAGGTACAGCACGGGGTTAGATACAGAGTAAATCTCCGTCTGCACTGTCCCCATCAAACACTCCCGTGACAGGTACAGCACCGGGTTAGATACAGAGTAAAGCTTCCTCTACACCGTCCCCATCAAACAATCCCAGGACAGGTACAGCACAGGGTTAGATACAGAGTAAATCTCCCTCTACACTGTCCCATCGAACACTCCCAGGACAGGTACAGCACGGGGTTAGCTACAGAGTAAAGATTCCTCTACACTGTCCCCATCAAACACTCCCAGGACAGGTACAGCACGGGGTTAGATACAGAGTTAAGCTCCCTCTACACCGTCCCCATCAAACACTCCCAGGACATGTACAGCACCGGGTTAGATACAGAGTAAAGCTCCTTCTGCACTGTCCCCATCAAACACTCCCGGGACAGGTACAGCAAGGGGTTATATACAGAGTAAAGCTTCCTCTACACTGTCCTCATGAAACACACCCAGGACAGGTACAGCACGGGGTAAGATATAGAGTCAAGCTCCCTCTACACCGTCCCCTTCAAACCCAGGACAGTTACAGCATAGGGTTATTTACAGGGTAAATCTCCCTCTACACCGTCCCCATCAAACACTCCCAGGACATGTACAGCACAGGGTTAGATACAGAGTAAAGCACCCTCTACACCGTCCCCATCAAACATTCCCAGGACAGGTACAGCACCGTGTTAGATACAGATTAAAGGTCCCAACACAGTGTCCCTATCAAACATTCCAAGGAGTCGTGCAGCACGGGGTTATATACACAGTAATGCTCCCTCTACACTGTCCCCATCAAACACTCCCAGGACATGTACATCATGGAGTTCGATACAGAGTAAAACTCCCTCTGCACTGTCCCCATCAAACACACCCAGGACAGGTATAGCACGGGTTTAGATACGGAGCAAATCTCCATCTACACTGTCCTCATCAAACACTCCCAGGACAGGTGCAGCACGATTATAGATTCAGAGTAAAGCTCCCACTGCACTGTCCCCATCAAACACTCCCAGGACAGGTACAGCACGGTTTTAGATACGGAGTAAATCTCCATCTATGCTGTCCCCATCAAACACTCCCAGGACAGGTACAGCGCGGGGTTAGATACAGAGTAAAGCTTCCTCTACACTGTCCCCATCAAACATTCCCAGGACAGGTACAGCACGGGGTTTGATACAGAGTAAAGCTCCCTCTGCCCCGTCTCCATCAAACACTCCCAGGACAGGTACAGCACGGGGTTAGATACAGAGTAAATCTCCGTCTGCACTGTCCCATCGAACACTCCCAGGACAAGTACAGCATGGGGTTAGCTACAGAGTAAAGATTCCTCTAGAGTGTCCCCATCAAACACTCCCAGGACAGGTACAGCACGGGGTTTGATACAGAGTAAAGCTCCCTCTGCCCCGTCTCCATCAAACACTCCCAGGACAGGTACAGCACGGGGTTAGATACAGAGTAAATCTCCGTCTGCACTGTCCCCATCAAACACTCCCGTGACAGGTACAGCACCGGGTTAGATACAGAGTAAAGCTTCCTCTACACCGTCCCCATCAAACAATCCCAGGACAGGTACAGCACAGGGTTAGATACAGAGTAAATCTCCCTCTACACTGTCCCATCGAACACTCCCAGGACAGGTACAGCACGGGGTTAGCTACAGAGTAAAGATTCCTCTACACTGTCCCCATCAAACACTCCCAGGACAGGTACAGCACGGGGTTAGATACAGAGTTAAGCTCCCTCTACACCGTCCCCATCAAACACTCCCAGGACATGTACAGCACCGGGTTAGATACAGAGTAAAGCTCCTTCTGCACTGTCCCCATCAAACACTCCCGGGACAGGTACAGCAAGGGGTTATATACAGAGTAAAGCTTCCTCTACACTGTCCTCATGAAACACACCCAGGACAGGTACAGCACGGGGTAAGATATAGAGTCAAGCTCCCTCTACACCGTCCCCTTCAAACCCAGGACAGTTACAGCATAGGGTTATTTACAGGGTAAATCTCCCTCTACACCGTCCCCATCAAACACTCCCAGGACATGTACAGCACAGGGTTAGATACAGAGTAAAGCACCCTCTACACCGTCCCCATCAAACATTCCCAGGACAGGTACAGCACCGTGTTAGATACAGATTAAAGGTCCCAACACAGTGTCCCTATCAAACATTCCAAGGAGTCGTGCAGCACGGGGTTATATACACAGTAATGCTCCCTCTACACTGTCCCCATCAAACACTCCCAGGACATGTACATCATGGAGTTCGATACAGAGTAAAACTCCCTCTGCACTGTCCCCATCAAACACACCCAGGACAGGTATAGCACGGGTTTAGATACGGAGCAAATCTCCATCTACACTGTCCTCATCAAACACTCCCAGGACAGGTACAGCGCGGGGTTAGATACAGAGTAAAGCTTCCTCTGCACTGTCCCCATCAAACATTCCCAGGACAGGTACAGCACGGGGTTAGATACAGAGTAAAGCTCCCTCTACACTGTCCCCATCAAACAAACCCAGGAGCTGTACAGCACGGGGTTAGATACAGAGTAAAGCTCCCTCTACACTGTCCCCATCAAACACTCCCAGGACAGGACAGCATGGGGTTAGATACAGAGTAAATATCCCTCTACACTGTCCCCATCAAACACTTCCAGCACATGTACAGCACGGGGTTAGATAAAGAGTAAATCTCCCTCTGCACTGTCCCCATCAAACACTCCCAGGACAGGTACAGCACGGGGTTTGATACAGAGTAAAGCTCCCTCTGCACCGTCTCCATCAAACACTCCCAGGACAGGTACAGCACGGGGTTAGATACAAAGTAAATCTCCGTCTGCACTGTCCCCATCAAACACTCCCGGGACAGGTACAGCTCCGGGTTAGATACAGAGTAAAGCTTCCTCTACACCGTCCCCATCAAACAATCCCAGGACAGGTACAGCACAGGGTTAGATACAGAGTAAATCTCCCTCTACACTGTCCCATCGAACACTCCCAGGACAGGTACAGCACGGGGTTAGATACAGAGTAAAGATTCCTCTACACTGTCCCCATCAAACACTCCCAGGACAGGTACAGCACGGGGTTAGATACAGAGTAATGCTCCCTCTACACCGTCCCCATCAAACACTCCCAGGACATGTACAGCACGGGGTTAGATACAGAGTAAAGCTCCGTCTGCACTGTCCCCATCAAACACTCCCGGGACAGGTACAGCAAGTGGTTATATACAGAGTAAAGCTTCCTCTACACTGTCCCCATGAAACACTCCCAGGACAGGTACAGCACGGGGTAAGATATAGAGTCAAGCTCCCTCTACACCGTCCCCTTCAAACCCAGGACAGTTACAGCATAGGGTTTTTCACAGGGTAAATCTCCCTCTACACCGTCCCCATCAAACACTCCCAGGACAGGTACAGCACGGTGTTAGATACAGAGTAAAGCTCCCTCTACATTGTCCCCATCAAACACTTCCAGGTCAGGTACTGCACCGGGTTAGATACAGAGTTAATCTCCGTCTACACTGTCCCCATCGAACACTCCCAGGACAGGTGCAGCACGGGGTTAGATACATAGTAAAGCTCGCTCTACACCGTCCCCATCAAACACACACTGGACAGGTACAGCATGAGGTTAGATACAGAGTAATGCTCCCTCTACACTGTCCCCATCAAACATTCCCAGGACAGATACAGCACCGTGTTAGGTACAGAGTAAAGGTCCCAACAAAGTGTCCCTATCAAACATTCCAAGGACTCGTGCAGCACGGGGTTATATACAGAGTAATGGTCCCTCTACACTGTCCCCATCAAACACTCCCAGGACATGTACATCATGGAGTTAGATACAGAGTAAAACTCGCTCTGCACTGTCCCCATCAAACACTCCCAGGACAGGTACAGCACGGGTTTAGATACGGAGTAAATCTCCATCTACACTGTCCCCATCAAACACTCCCAGGACAGGTACAGCGCGGGGTTAGATACAGAGTAAAGCTTCCTCTACACTGTCCCCATCAAACATTCCCAGGACAGGTACAGCACGGGTTTAGATACAGAGTAAAGCTCCCTCTACACTGTCGCCATCAAACAAACCCAGGAGCTGTACAGCACGGGGTTAGATACAGAGTAAAGCTCCCTCTACACTGTCCCCATCAAACACTCCCAGGACAGGACAGCATGGGGTTAGATACAGAGTAAATATCCCTCTACACTGTCCCCATCAAACACTTCCAGCACATGTACAGCACGGGGTTAGATACAGAGTAAAGCTCCCTCTACACTGTCCCCATCAAACACTCCCAGGACAGGTGCAGCACGGTGTTAGATACAGAGTAAAGCTCCCTCTGCACTGTCCCCATCAAACACTCCCAGGACAGGTTCAGCGCGGGGTTAGATACAGAGTAAAGCTTCCTCTACACTGTCCCATCGAACACTCCCAGGAAAGGTACAGCACGGGGTTAGATACAGAGTAAAGATTCCTCTACAGTGTCCCCATCAAACACTCCCAGGACAGGTACAGCACGGGGTTTGATACAGAGTAAAGCTCCCTCTGCCCCGTCTCCATCAAACACTCCCAGGACAGGTACAGCACGGGGTTAGATACAGAGTAAATCTCCGTCTGCACTGTCTCCATCAAACACTCCCAGGACAGGTACAGCACGGGGTTAGATACAGAGTAAAGCTCCCTCTACACTGTCCCCATCAAACACTCCCAGGACAGGTACAGCGCGGGGTTAGATACAGAGTAAATCTCCGTCTGTACTGTCCCCATCAAACACTCCCAGGACAGGTACAGCACGGGGTTAGATACAGAGTAAAGCTCCCTCTACACTGTCCCCATCAAACACTCCCAGGACAGGTACAGCACGGGGTTAGATACAGAGTTAAGCTTCCTCTACACTGTCCCCATGTAACACTCCCAGGACAGGTACAGCACGGGGTAAGATACAGAGTCAAGCTCCCTCTACACCGTCCCCTTCAAACCCAGGACAGTTACAGCATAGGGTTATTTACAGGGTAAATCTCCCTCTACACCGTCCCCATCAAACACTCCCAGGACATGTACAGCCCAGGGTTAGATACAGAGTAAAGCACCCTCTACACCGTCCCCATCAAACACTCCCAGGACAGGTACAGCACGGTGTTAGATACAGAGTAAAGCTCCCTCTACACTGTCCCCATCAAACACTCCCAGGTCAGGTACAGCACCGGGTTAGATACAGAGTTAATCTCCGTCTACACTGTCCCCATCGAACCCTCCCAGGACAGGTGCAGCACGGGGTTAGATACATAGTAAAGCTCGCTCTACACCGTCCCCATCAAACACACACTGGACAGGTACAGCATGGGGTTAGATACAGAGTAATGCTCCCTCTACACTGTCCCCATCAAACATTCCCAGGACAGGTACAGCACCGTGTTAGGTACAGAGTAAAGGTCCCAACACAGTGTCCCGATCAAACATTCCAAGGACTCGTGCAGCACGTGTGTATATACAGAGTAATGCTCCCTCTACACTGTCCCCATCAAACACTCCCAGGACATGTACATCATGGAGTTAGATACAGAGTAAAACTCCCTCTGCACTGTCCCCATCAAACACTCCCAGGACAGGTACAGCACGGGTTTAGATACGGAGTAAATCTCCATCTACACTGTCCCCATCAAACACTCCCAGGACAGGTACAGCGCGGGGTTAGATACAGAGTAAAGCTTCCTCTACACTCTCCCCATCAAACATTCCCAGGACAAGTACAGCACGGGGTTAGATACAGAGTAAAGCTCCCTCTACACCGTCCCCATCAAACAAACCCAGGAGCTGTACAGCACGGGGGTAGATACAGAGTAAAGCTCCCTCTACACTGTCCCCATCAAACACTCCCAGGACAGGACAGCATGGGGTTAGATACAGAGTAAATATCCCTCTACACTGTCCCCATCAAACACTTCCAGCACATGTACAGCACGGGGTTAGATAAAGAGTAAATCTCCCTCTACACTGTCCCCATCAAACACTCCCAGGACAGGTACAGCACGGGGTTAGGTACTGAGTAAAGCTTCCTCTACACTGTCCCCATCAAACACTCCCAGGACAGGTACAGCACGGGTTTAGATACGGAGTAAATCTCCATCTACACTGTCCCCATCAAACACTCCCAGGACAGGTACAGCGCGGGGTTAGATATAGAGTAAAACTTCCTCTACACTGTCCCCATCAAACATTCCCTGGACAGGTACAGCACGGGGTTAGATACAGAGTAAAGCTCCCTCTACACTGTCCCCATCAAACAAACCCAGGAGCTGTACAGCACGTGGTTAGATACAGAGTAAAGCTCCCTCTACACTGTCCAAATCAAACACTCCCAGGACAGGACAGCATGGGGTTAGATACAGAGTAAATATCCCTCTACACTGTCCCCATCAAACACTTCCAGCACATGTACAGCACGGGGTTAGATAAAGAGTAAATCTCCCTCTACAGTGTCCCCATCAAACACTCCCAGGACAGGTACAGCACGGGGTTAGATACAGAGTAAAGCTCCCTCTACACTGTCCCCATCAAACACTCCCAGGACAGGTACAGCACGGGGTTTGATACAGAGTAAAGCTCCCTCTGCACTGTCTCCATCAAACACTCCCAGGACAGGTATAGCACGGGGTTAGATACAGAGTAAATCTCCGTCTGCACCGTCCCCATCAAACACTCCCGGGACAGGTACAGCACCGGGTTAGATACAGAGTAAAGATCCCTCTACACCGCATCAAACTCTCCCGGGAGAGGGACAGCAAGGGGTTATATACAGACTGAAGCTTCCTCTACAGTGTGCCCATGAAACACTCCCAGGACAGTTACAGCACGGCGTAAGATACAGAGTCAAGCTCCCTCTACACCGTCCCCTTCAAACCCAGGACAGTTACAGCATAGGGTTATTTACAGGGTAAATCTCCCTCTAAACCGTCCCCATCAAACACTCCTAGGACAGGACAGCATGGGGTTAGATACAGAGTAAATATCCCTCTACACTGTCCCCATCAAACACTTCTAGCACATGTACAGCACGGGGTTAGATAAAGAGTAAATCTCCCTCTACACTGTCCATATCAAACACTCCCAGGACAGGTACAGCACGGGGTTAGGTACTGAGTAAAGCTCCCTCTACACTGTCCCCATCAAACACTCCCAGGACAGGTGCAGCACGGTGTTAGATACAGAGTAAAGCTCCCTCTGCACTGTCCCCGTCAAACACTCCCAGGACAGGTACAGCACGGTTTTAGATACGGAGTAAATCTCCATCTACACTGTCCCCATCAAACACTCCCAGGTCAGGTACAGCGCAGGGTTAGATACAGAGTAAAGCTTCCTCTACACTGTCCCCATCAAACATTCCCAGGACAGGTACAGCACGGGGTTAGATACTGATTAAAGCTCCCTCTACACTGTCCCCATCAAACACTCCCAGGACAGGTACAGCACAGGGTTAGATACAGAGTAAAGCTCCCTCTGCACCGTCCCCATCAAACAATCCCAGGACAGGTACAGCACAGGGTTGGATACAGAGTAAATCTCCCTCTACACTGTCCCATCGAACACTCCCAGGAAAGGTACAGCACCGGGTTAGCTACAGAGTAAAGATTCCTCTACAGTGTCCCCATCAAACACTCCCAGGACAGGTACAGCACGGGGTTTGATACAGAGTAAAGCTCCCTCTGCCCCGTCTCCATCAAACACTCCCAGGACAGGTACAGCACGGGGTTAGATACAGAGTAAATCTCCGTCTGCACTGTCCCCATCAAACACTCCCGGGAAAGGTACAGCACCGGGTTAGATACAGAGTAAAGCTTCCTCGACACCGTCCCCATCAAACAATCCCAGGACAGGTACAGCACAGGGTTATTTAGAGGGTATTTCTCCCTCTACACCGTCCCCATCAAACACTCCCAGGACATGTACAGCACAGGGTTAGATACAGAGTAAAGCACCCTCTACACCGTCCCCATCAAACACTCCCAGGACAGGTACAGCACCGTGTTAGATACAGAGTAAAGCTCCCTCTACACTGTCCCCATCAAACACTCCCAGGTCAGGTACAGCACCGGGTTAGATACAGAGTTAATCTCCGTCTACACTGTCCCCATCGACACTCCCAGGACAGGTGCAGCACGGGGTTAGATACATAGTAAAGCTCGCTCTGCACCGTCCCCATCAAACACACACTGGACAGGTACAGCATGGGGTTAGATACAGAGTAATGCTCCCTCTACACTGTCCCCATCAAACATTCCCAGGACAGGTACAGCACCGTGTTAGGTACAGAGTAAAGGTCCCAACACAGTGTCCCTATCAAACATTCAAAGGACTCGTGCAGCACGGGTGTATATACAGAGTAATGCTCCCTCTACACTGTCCCCATCAAACACTCCCAGGACATGTACATCATGGAGTTAGATACAGAGTAAAACTCCCTCTGCACTGTCCCCATCAAACACTCCCAGGACAGGTGCAGCACGGGTTTAGATACGGAGTAAATCTCCTTCTACACTGTCCCCATCAAACACTCCCAGGACAGGTACAGCGCGGGGTTAGATACAGAGTAAAGCTTCCTCTACACTAACCCCATCAAACATTCCCAGGACAAGTACAGCACGGGGTTAGATACAGAGTAAAGCTCCCTCTACACTGTCCCCATCAAACAAACCCAGGAGCTGTACAGCACGGGGTTAGATACAGAGTAAAGCTCCCTCTACACTGTCCCCATCAAACACTCCCAGGACAGGACAGCATGGGGTTAGATACAGAGTAAATATCCCTCTACACTGTCCCCATCAAACACTTCCAGCACATGTACAGCACGGGGTTAGATAAAGTGTAAATCTCCCTCTACACTGTCCTCATCAAACACTCCCAGGACAGGTACAGCACGGGGTTAGGTACTGAGTAAAGCTTCCTCTACACTGTCCCCATCAAACACTCCCAGGACAGTTACAGCACGGGTTTAGATACGGAGTAAATCTCCATCTACACTGTCCCCATCAAACACTCCCAGGACAGGTACAGCGGGGGTTAGATATAGAGTAAAGCTTCCTCTACACTGTCCCCATCAAACATTCCCAGGACAGGTACAGCACGGGGTTAGATACAGAGTAAAGCTCCCTGTACACTGTCCCCATCAAACAAACCCAGGAGCTGTACAGCACGGGGTTAGATACAGAGTAAAGCTCCCTCTACACTGTCCCCATCAAACACTCCCAGGACAGGACAGCATGGGGTTAGATACAGAGTAAATATCCCTCTACACTGTCCCCATCAAACACTTCCAGCACATGTACAGCACGGGGTTAGATAAAGAGTAAATCTCCCTCTACAGTGTCCCCATCAAACACTCCCAGGACAGGTACAGCACGGGGTTTGATACAGAGTAAAGCTCCCTCTGCACCGTCTCCATCAAACACTCCCAGGACAGGTACAGCACGGGGTTAGATTCAGAGTAAATCTCCGTCTGCACCGTCCCCATCAAACACTCCCGTGAGAGGTACAGCACCGGGTTAGATACAGAGTAAAGCTCCCTCTACACCGTCCGCATCAAACACTCCCGGGAGAGTTACAGCAAGGGGTTATATACAGACTGAAGCTTCCTCTACAGTGTGCCCATGAAACACTCCCAGGACAGGTACAGCACGGGGTAAGATACAGAGTCAAGCTCCCTCTACACCGTCCCCTTCAAACCCAGGACAGTTACAGCATAGGCTTATTTACAGGGTAAATCTCCTTCTAAACCGTCCCCATCAAACACTCCCAGGACATGTACAGCACAGGGTTAGATACAGAGTAAAGCTCCCTCTACACCGTCCCCATCAAACAATCCCAGGACAGGTACAGCACAGGGTTAGATACAGAGTAAATCTCCCTCTACACTGTCCCATCGAACACTCCCAGGACAGGTACAGCACAGGGTTAGCTACAGAGTAAAGATTCCTCTGCACTGTCCCCATCAAACACTCCCGGGACAGGTACACCAAGGGGTTATATACAGAGTTAAGCTTCCTCTACACTGTCCCCATGAAACACTCCCAGGACAGGTACAGCACGGGGTTAGATACAGAGGAAAGCTCCCTCTACACCGTCCCCATCAAACACACCCAGGACAGGTACAGCACGGGGTTAGATACAGAGTAAATATCCCTCTACACTGTCCCCATCAAACACTTCCAGCACATGTACAGCACGGGGTTAGATAAAGAGTAAATCTCCCTCTACAGTGTCCCCATCAAACACTCCCAGGACAGGTACAGCACGGGTTTTGATACAGAGTAAAGCTCCCTCTGCACCGTCTCCATCAAACACTCCCAGGACAGGTACAGCTCGGGGTTAGATACAGAGTAAATCTCCGTCTGCACTGTCCCCATCAAACACTCCCGGGACAGGTACAGCACCGGGTTAGATACAGAGTAAAGCTTCCTCTGCACCGTCCCCATCAAACAATCCCAGGACAGGACAGCATGGGGTTAGATACAGAGTAAACATCCCTCTACACTGTCCCCATCAAACACTTCCAGCACATGTACAGCACGGGGTTAGATAATGAGTAAATCTCCCTCTAGAGTGTCCCCATCAAACACTACCAGGACAGGTACCGCACGGGGTTAGATACAGAGTTAAGCTCCCTCTACACCGTCCCCATCAAACACTCCCAGGACATGGACAGCAAGGGGTTAGATACAGAGTAAAGCTCCGTCTGCACTGTCCCCATCAAACACTCCCGGGACAGGTACAGCAAGGGGTTATATACAGAGTAAAGCTTCCTCTACACTGTCCCCATGAAACACTCCCAGGACAGGTACAGCACGGGGAAGATACAGGGTCAATCTCCCTCTACACCTTCCCCTTCAAGCCCAGGACAGTTACAGCATAGTGTTATTTACAGGGTTAATCTCCCTCTAAACCGTCCCCATCAAACACTCCCAGGACAGGTACAGCACGGGGTTAGATACAGAGTAAATCTCCGTCTGCACTGTCCCCATCAAACACTCCCGGGACAGGTACAGCACCGGGTTAGATACAGAGTAAAGCTTCCTCTACACCGTCCCCATCAAACAATCCCAGGACAGGTACAGCACAGGGTTAGATACAGAGTAAATCTCCCTCTACACTGTCCCATCAAACACTCCCAGGACAGGTACAGCACAGAGTTAGATACAGATTAAAGTTCCCTCTACACTCTCCCCATCAAGCACTCCCAAGACAAGTACAGCACGGGGTTCGATACAGAGTAAAGCTCCCTCTACACTGTCCCCATCAAACACTCCCTGGGCAGTTACAGCACGGGGTTAGATACAGAGTAAAGCTCCCACTACACTGTCCCCATCAAACAAACCCAGGAGCTGTACAGCACGGGGTTAGATACAGAATAAATCACCCTCTACACTGTCCCCATCAAACACTTCCAGGACAGGTACTGCACGGGGTTTGATACAGAGTAAAGCTCCCTCTACACCGTCCCCATCAAACCCAGGACAGGTACAGCACAGTGTTATTTACAGAGTAAATCTCGCTCCACACCGTCCCAATAATACAACCGCAGGACTGGCACAGCACGGGGTTAGATACAGATAAAAGCTCCCTCTACACTGTCCCCATCAGACACACCAAGGACAGGTACAGCACGGGGTTAGATACAGAGTACAGCTCCCTCTGCACTGTCCCCATCAAACCCAGGAGCTGTGCAGCACAGGGTTAGATACAGAGTAAATCTCCCTCTACACTGTCCCCATCAAAAACTCCCAGGACAGGTACAGCATGGGGTTAGATACATAGTAAATCTTCCTCTATACCGTCCCCTTCAAACACACACAAGACAGGTACAGCACGGGGTTAGATACAGAGTAATGCTCCCTCTACACTGTTCCCATCAAACACTCCCAGGACAGGTACAGCACGGGTTTAGATACAGAGTAATGCTTCCTCTACACCGTCCCCATCAAACCCAGGACAGGTACAGCACGGGGTTCGATACAGAGTAAATCTCCCCCTGCACTGTCCCCATCAAACACTCCCAGGACAGGTACAGCACGGGTTTAGATACGGAGTAAATCTCCATCTACACTGTCCCCATCAAACATTCCCAGGACAGGTACAGCACGGGGTTAGATACAGAGTAAAGCTTCCTTTACACTGTCCCCATCAAACATTCCCAGGACAGGTACAGCACGGGGTTAGATACAGAGTAAAGCTCCCTTTACACTGTCCCCATCAAACAAACCCAGGAGCTGTACAGCACGGGGTTAGATACAGAGTAAAGCTCCCTCTACACTGTCCCCATCAAACACTCCCAGGACAGGACAGCACGGGGTTAGATACAGAGTAAATATCCCTCTACACTGTCCCCATCAAACACTTCCAGCACATGTACAGCACGGGGTTAGATAAAGAGTAAATCTCCCTCTACACTGTCCCCATCAAACACTTCCAGGACAGGTACAGCACGGGGTTTGGTACTCAGTAAAGCTCCCTCTACACTGTCCCCATCAAACACTCCCAGGACAGGTGCAGCACGGTGTTAGATACAGAGTAAAGCTCCCTCTACACTGTCCCCATCAAACACTCCCAGGACAGGTACAGCACGGGGTTAGATACAGAGTACAGCTCCCTCTACTCCGTCCCCTTCAAACCCAGGACAGGTGCAGCACGGGGTTAGATACAGAGTAAAGCTGCCTCTACACTGTCTCCATCAAACGTTCCCAGGACAGGTACTGCACGGGGTTAGATACATAGTAATGCTCCCTCTTCACTGTCCCCGTCAGACATTCACAGGACACAGCATGGGGTTAGGTACAGTATAAAGGTCCCTCTACACTGTCCCTATCAAACATTCCACGGACACGTGCAGCACGGGGTTATATACAGAGTAAAGCTCCCTCCACACGGTCCCCATCAAACACTCCCAGGACAGGTAAAGCCCAGAGTTAGATACAGAGTAAAGCTCCCTCTACGCTGTCCCCATTAATCACTACCAGGACAAGTACAGCACAGTGTTAGATACAGAGTAAATCTCCCTCTACACCGTCCCCATCAAACCCTCCCAGGACAGGACAGCATGGGGTTAGATACAGAGTAAATATCCCTCTACACTGTCCCCATCAAACACTTCCAGGACAGGTACAGCACGGGGTTAGGTACAGATTAAAGCTCCGTCTACTCTGTCCCCATCTTACACTCCCAGGACAGGTACAGCACGGTGTTAGATACTGATTAAAGCTCCCTCTGCACCGTCACCATCAATCTATTCCAGGACAGGTACAGCATGGGGTTAGATACAGAGTAAATCTCCCGCTACACTGTCCCCATCAAACACTCCCAGGACAGGTACAGCACGGGGTTCGGTACAGAGTAAAGCTCCCTCTCGACTGTCCCCAGCAAAGGCTCCAAGGAAAGGTAGAGCACGGGGTTAGATAAAGAGTAAAGCTCCCTCTTCTCTGTGTCCATCAAACACTCCCAGGAGAGGTACAGCACGGTGTTAGATACAGAGTAAATCTCCCTCTACAGTCTCCTCATCAAGCATTCCCAGGACAGTTACAGCACGGTGTCAGGTAGAGAGTAAAGCTCCCTCTACACTGTCCCCATCAAACACTCCCAGGACAGGTACAGCACTGAGTTAGATACAGATTAAAGTTCCCTCTACACTCTCCCCATCAAGCACTCCCAGGACAAGGACAGCATGGGGTTCGATACAGAGTAAAGCTCCCTCGACACCATCCCTATCAAACACTCCCAGGACAGGTACAGCACGGGGTTAGATACAGAGTGAATCTCCCTCTACACTGTCCCCATCAAACACTCTCAGGACAGGTACAGCATGGGTTTAGATACAGAGTAAAGCTCCCTCTATACTGTCCCCATCGAACTCTCCCAGGACAGGTATAGCACGGGGTTAGATACATAGTAAATCTCCCTCTACACTGTCCCCATCAAACACTCCCAGGACAGGTACAGCACGGGGTTAGATACTGATTAAAGCTCCCTCTACACTGTCCCCATCAAACACTCCCAGGACAGGTACAGCATGGGGTTAGATACAGAGTAAAGCTCCCTCTTCACTGTGTCCATCAAACACTCCCAGGACAGGTACAGCACGGTGTTAGATACAGATTAAATCTCCCTCTGCAGTCTCCCCATCAAGCACTCCCAGGACAGTTACAGCACGGTGTCAGGTAGAGAGTAAAGCTCCCTCTACACTGTCCCCATCAAACACTCCCAGGACAGGTACAGCACAGAGTTAGATACAGATTAAAGTTCGCTCTACACTCTCCCCATCAAGCACTCCCAGGACAAGTACAGCACGGGGTTCGATACAGAGTAAATCTCCCTCTACACTGTCCCCATCAAACACTCCCTGGGCAGTTACAGCACGGGGTTAGATACAAAGTAAAGCTCCCACTATACTGTCCCCATCAAACAAACCCAGGAGCTGTACAGCACGGGGTTAGATACAGAGTAAAGCAACCTCTACACTGTCCCCATCAAACACTTCCAGGACAGGTACAGCACGGGGTTTGATACAGAGTAAAGCTCCCTCTACACCGTCCCCATCAAACCCAGGACAGGTACAGCACAGTGTTATTTACAGAGTAAATCTCGCTCCACACCGTCCCAATAATACAACCGCAGGACTGGCACAGCACGGGGTTAGATACAGATAAAAGCTCCCTCTACACTGTCCCCATCAGACACACCCAGGACAGGTACAGCACGGGGTTAGATACAGAGTAAAGCTCCCTCTACACCGTCCCCATCAAACATTCCCAGGACAGGTACAGCACAGGGTTAGATACAGAGTAAATCTCCCTCTACAGTCTCCCCATCAAACACTCCCAGGACAGGTACAGCACAGATTGAGCTACAGAGTAAAGCTCCCTCTACACCGTCCCCATCAAACACTCCCAGGACAGGTACAGCACAGATTTAGATGCAGAGTAAAGCTGCCTCTACACTGTCCCCATCAAACACTCCCAGGACAGCTGCTGCACAGATTGAGATACAGAGTAAAGTTCCCTCTACCCTGTCCCCACCAAGCACTCCCAGGACAGGTACAGCACGGTGTTAGATACAGAGTAAATCTTCCTCTACACTGTCCCCATCAAAGACACCCAGGACAGGTACAGCACAGAGTTAGATACAGTGTAAAGCTCCCTCTTCACTGTGTACATCAAACACTCCCAGGACAGGTACATCATGGGGTTAGATACAGAGGAAAGCTCCCTCTATACTGTCCCCATCGAACTCTCCCAGGACAGGTACAGCACGGGGTTAGATACATAGTAAATCTCCCTCTACACAGTCCCCATCAAACACACACTGGACAGGTACAGCACGGGGTTAGATACAGAGTAAAGCTCCCTCTACACTGTCCCCATCAAACACTCCCAGGACAGGTACAGCACGGTGTTAGATACAGAGTAAAGCTCCCTCTACGCTGTCCCCATCAAACAAACCCAGGACAGTTACAGCACGGGGTTAGATACAGAGTAAAACTCCCTTTACACTGTCCCCATCAAACAAACCCAGGACAGGTACAGCACGGGGTTAGATACAGAGTAAAGCTCCCTCTACACTGTCCCCATCAAACACTCCCAGGACAGGTACAGCACGGGGTTCGGTACAGAGTAAAGCTCCCTCTACACTGTCCCCATCAAACACTCCCAGGACAGGACAGCATGGGGTTAGATACAGAGTAAATATCCCTCTACACTCTCCCCATCAAACACTTCCAGCACATGTACAGCACGGGGTTAGATAAAGAGTAAATCTCCCTCTACAGTGTCCCCATCAAACACTCCCAGGACAGGTACAGCACGGGGTTTGATACAGAGTAAAGCTCCCTCTGCACCGTCTCCATCAAACACTCCCAGGACAGGTACAGCACGGGGTTAGATTCAGAGTAAATCTCCGTCTGCACCGTCCCCATCAAACACTCCCGTGACAGGTACAGCACCGGGTTAGATACAGAGTAAAGCTCCCTCTACACCGTCCGCATCAAACACTCCCGGGAGAGGTACAGCAAGGGGTTATATACAGACTGAAGCTTCCTCTACAGTGTGCCCATGAAACACTCCCAGGACAGGTACAGCACGGGGTAAGATACAGAGTCAAGCTCCCTCTACACCGTCCCCTTCAAACCCAGGACAATTACAGCATAGGCTTATTTACAGGGTAAATCTCCCTCTAAACCGTCCCCATCAAACACTCCCAGGACATGTACAGCACAGGGTTAGATACAGAGTAAAGCTCCCTCTACACCGTCCCCATCAAACACTCCCAGGAGAGGTACAGCACGGGGTTAGATACAGAGTAAAGCTTCCTCTACACCGTCCCCATCAAACAATCCCAGGACAGGTACAGCACAGGGTTAGATACAGAGTAAATCTCCCTCTACACTGTCCCATCGAACACTCCCAGGACAGGTACAGCACAGGGTTAGCTACAGAGTAAAGATTCCTCTGCACTGTCCCCATCAAACACTCCCGGGACAGGTACACCAAGGGGTTATATACAGAGTTAAGCTTCCTCTACACTGTCCCCATGAAACACTCCCAGGACAGGTACAGCACGGGGTTAGATACAGAGGAAAGCTCCCTCTACACCGTCCCCATCAAACACACCCAGGACAGGTACAGCACGGGGTTAGATACAGAGTAAATATCCCTCTACACTGTCCCCATCAAACACTTCCAGCACATGTACAGCACGGGGTTAGATAAAGAGTAAATCTCCCTCTACAGTGTCCCCATCAAACACTCCCAGGACAGGTACAGCACGGGTTTTGATACAGAGTAAAGCTCCCTCTGCACCGTCTCCATCAAACACTCCCAGGACAGGTACAGCTCGGGGTTAGATACAGAGTAAATCTCCGTCTGCACTGTCCCCATCAAACACTCCCGGGACAGGTACAGCACCGGGTTAGATACAGAGTAAAGCTTCCTCTGCACCGTCCCCATCAAACAATCCCAGGACAGGACAGCATGGGGTTAGATACAGAGTAAACATCCCTCTACACTGTCCCCATCAAACACTTCCAGCACATGTACAGCACGGGGTTAGATAATGAGTAAATCTCCCTCTAGAGTGTCCCCATCAAACACTACCAGGACAGGTACCGCACGGGGTTAGATACAGAGTTAAGCTCCCTCTACACCGTCCCCATCAAACACTCCCAGGACATGGACAGCAAGGGGTTAGATACAGAGTAAAGCTCCGTCTGCACTGTCCCCATCAAACACTCCCGGGACAGGTACAGCAAGGGGTTATATACAGAGTAAAGCTTCCTCTACACTGTCCCCATGAAACACTCCCAGGACAGGTACAGCACGGGGAAGATACAGGGTCAAGCTCCCTCTACACCTTCCCCTTCAAGCCCAGGACAGTTACAGCATAGTGTTATTTACAGGGTTAATCTCCCTCTAAACCGTCCCCATCAAACACTCCCGGGACAGGTACAGCACCGGGTTAGATACAGAGTAAAGCTTCCTCTACACCGTCCCCATCAAACAATCCCAGGACAGGTACAGCACAGGGTTAGATACAGAGTAAATCTCCCTCTACACTGTCCCATCAAACACTCCCAGGACAGGTACAGCACAGAGTTAGATACAGATTAAAGTTCCCTCTACACTCTCCCCATCAAGCACTCCCAAGACAAGTACAGCACGGGGTTCGATACAGAGTAAAGCTCCCTCTGCACTGTCCCCATCAAACACTCCCTGGGCAGTTACAGCACGGGGTTAGATACAGAGTAAAGCTCCCACTACACTGTCCCCATCAAACAAACCCAGGAGCTGTACAGCACGGGGTTAGATACAGAATAAATCACCCTCTACACTGTCCCCATCAAACACTTCCAGGACAGGTACTGCACGGGGTTTGATACAGAGTAAAGCTCCCTCTACACCGTCCCCATCAAACACTCCCAGGACAGGTACAGCACAGTGTTATTTACAGAGTAAATCTCGCTCCACACCGTCCCAATAATACAACCGCAGGACTGGCACAGCACGGGGTTAGATACAGATAAAAGCTCCCTCTACACTGTCCCCATCAAACCCAGGAGCTGTGCAGCACAGGGTTAGATACAGAGTAAATCTCCCTCTACACTGTCCCCATCAAAAACTCCCAGGACAGGTACAGCACGGGGTTAGATACATAGTAAATCTTCCTCTATACCGTCCCCTTCAAACACACACAAGACAGGTACAGCACGGAGTTAGATACAGAGTAATGCTCCCTCTACACTGTTCCCATCAAACACTCCCAGGACAGGTACAGCACGGGTTTAGATACAGAGTAATGCTTCCTCTACACCGTCCCCATCAAACCCAGGACAGGTACAGCACGGGGTTCGATACAGACTAAATCTCCCCCTGCACTGTCCCCATCAAACACTCCCAGGACAGGTACAGCACGGGTTTAGATACGGAGTAAATCTCCATCTACACTGTCCCCATCAAACATTCCCAGGACAGGTACAGCACGGGGTTAGATACAGAGTAAAGCTTCCTTTACACTGTCCCCATCAAACATTCCCAGGACAGGTACAGCACGGGGTTAGATACAGAGTAAAGCTCCCTTTACACTGTCCCCATCAAACAAACCCAGGAGCTGTACAGCACGGGGTTAGATACAGAGTAAAGCTCCCTCTACACTGTCCCCATCAAACACTCCCAGGACAGGACAGCATGGGGTTAGATACAGAGTAAATATCCCTCTACACTGTCCCCATCAAACACTTCCAGCACATGTACAGCACGGGGTTAGATAAAGAGTAAATCTCCCTCTACACTGTCCCCATCAAACACTTCCAGGACAGGTACAGCACGGGGTTTGGTACTGAGTAAAGCTCCCTCTACACTGTCCCCATCAAACACTCCCAGGACAGGTGCAGCACGGTGTTAGATACAGAGTAAAGCTCCCTCTACACTGTCCCCATCAAACACTCCCAGGACAGGTACAGCACGGGGTTAGATACAGAGTACAGCTCCCTCTACTCCGTCCCCTTCAAACCCAGGACAGGTGCAGCACGGGGTTAGATACAGAGTAAAGCTGCCTCTACACTGTCTCCATCAAACGTTCCCAGGACAGGTACTGCACGGGGTTAGATACATAGTAATGCTCCCTCTTCACTGTCCCCGTCAGACATTCACAGGACACAGCATGGGGTTAGGTACAGTATAAAGGTCCCTCTACACTGTCCCTATCAAACATTCCACGGACACGTGCAGCACGGGGTTATATACAGAGTAAAGCTCCCTCCACACGGTCCCCATCAAACACTCCCAGGACAGGTAAAGCCCAGAGTTAGATACAGAGTAAAGCTCCCTCTACGCTGTCCCCATTAATCACTACCAGGACAAGTACAGCACAGTGTTAGATACAGAGTAAATATCCCTCTACACTGTCCCCATCAAACACTTCCAGGACAGGTACAGCACGGGGTTAGGTACAGATTAAAGCTCCGTCTACTCTGTCCCCATCTTACACTCCCAGGACAGGTACAGCACGGTGTTAGATACTGATTAAAGCTCCCTCTGCACCGTCACCATCAATCTATTCCAGGACAGGTACAGCATGGGGTTAGATACAGAGTAAATCTCCCGCTACACTGTCCCCATCAAACACTCCCAGGACAGGTACAGCACGGGGTTCGGTACAGAGTAAAGCTCCCTCTCGACTGTCCCCAGCAAACGCTCCAAGGAAAGGTAGAGCACGGGGTTAGATAAAGAGTAAAGCTCCCTCTACACCGTCCCCATCAAACACTCCCAGGACAGGTACAGCACGGGGTTAGATACAGAGTAAAGCTCCCTCTTCTCTGTGTCCATCAAACACTCCCAGGAGAGGTACAGCACGGTGTTAGATACAGAGTAAATCTCCCTCTACAGTCTCCTCATCAAGCATTCCCAGGACAGTTACAGCACGGTGTCAGGTAGAGAGTAAATCTCCCTCTACACTGTCCCCATCAAACACTCCCAGGACAGGTACAGCACAGAGTTAGATACAGATTAAAGTTCCCTCTACACTCTCCCCATCAAGCACTCCCAGGACAAGGACAGCATGGGGTTCGATACAGAGTAAAGCTCCCTCGACACCATCCCTATCAAACACTCCCAGGACAGGTATAGCACGGGGTTAGATACAGAGTGAATCTCCCTCTACACTGTCCCCATCAAACACTCTCAGGACAGGTACAGCATGGGTTTAGATACAGAGTAAAGCTCCCTCTATACTGTCCCCATCGAACTCTCCCAGGACAGGTATAGCACGGGGTTAGATACATAGTAAATCTCCCTCTACACCGTTCCCTTCAAACCCAGGACAGGTACTGCATGGGATTAGATACAGAGTAAATCTCCCTCTACACTGTCCCCATCAAAAACTCCCAGGACAGGTACAGCACGCGGTTCGATACGGAGTAAAGCTTCCTCTACACCGTCCCCTTCAAACATACACAAGACAGGTACAGTACGACTTTAGATACAGAGTAATGCTCCCTCTACACTGTTCCCATCAAACACTCCCTGGACAGGTACAGCACGGGTTTAGATACAGAGTAATGCTCCCTCTACACCGTCACCATCAAAACCATGACAGGTACAGCACGGGGTTAGATACAGAGTAAATCTCCCTCTGCACTGTCCCCATCCAGCACTCCCAGGATAGGTACAGCACAGAGCTGGATATAGAGTAAAGCTGCCTCTACACAGTCCCCATCAAACAAACCCAGGACAGGTACAGCAAGGTGTTAGATACAGAGTAAAGCTCCCTCTGTGCCGTCCCCATCAAACACTCCCAGGACAGGTACTGCATGGGGTTAGATACAGAGTAAAGCTCCCCCCACACCGTCCCCATCAAACCCAGGTTAGGTACAGCACAGGGTTAGATACAGAGTAAATCTCCCTCTACACTGTCCCCATCAAACATTCCCAGGACTGGTTCAGCACGGAGTTAGATACAGAGTAATGCTCTCTCTACACTGTCCCCATCAAACACTCGCAAGACAGGTACAGCACTTTGTCAGGTACAGAGTAAAGCTCCCTCTACACAATCCCCATCAAACATTCCCAGGACAGGTACAGCACAGAGTTAGATACAGAGTAAAGCACCCTCTACACCGTCCCCATCACACACTCCCAGGACAGGTACAGCACGGGGTTAGATACAGAGTAAATCTCCCTCTACACCGTCCCCATCAAACACTCCCAGGACAGGTACAGCACGGGGTTAGATACAGAGTAAAGCTCCCTCTTCACTGTGTCCATCAAACACTCCCAGGACAGGTACAGCACAGGGTTAGATACAGAGTAAATCTCTCTCTACAGTCTCCCCATCAAACACTCCCAGGACAGGTACAGCACAGGTTTAGCTACAGAGTAAAGCTCCCTCTTCAATGTGTCCATCAAACACTCCCAGGACAGGTACAGCACGGGGTTAGATACAGAGTAAATCTTCCTCTACAGTCTCCCCATCAAACACTCCCAGGACAGGTACAGCACAGATTTAGATGCAGAGTAAAGCTGCCTCTACACTGTCCCCATCAAACACTCCCAGGACAGCTGCTGCACAGATTGAGATACAGAGTAAAGTTCCCTCTTCCCTGTCCCCACCAAGCACTCCCAGGACAGGTACAGCACGGTGTTAGATACAGAGTAAATCTTCCTCCACACTGTCCCCATCAAACACTCCCAGGACAGGTACAGCACGGGGTTAGATACAGAGTAAATCTCCCTCTACACTGTCCCCATCAAACACTCCCAGGACAGGTACAGCACGGGGTTAGATACAGAGTAAATCTCCCTCTACACTGTCCCCATCAAACACTCCCAGGACAGGTACAGCACGGGGTTAGATACAGAGTAAATCTCCCTCTACAGTCTCCCCATCAAACACTTCCAGGACAGGTACTGCACGGGGTTAGATACAAAGTAAATCTCCCTCTACACTGTCCCCATCAAACACTCCCACGACAGGTACAGCACGGGGTTAGATACAGAGTAAATCTCCCTCTACACCGTCCCCATCAAACCCAGGACAGGTACAGCACAGGGTTATTTACAGAGTAAATCTTGCTCTATACCGTCCCCATAAAACAATCGCAGGACAGGCACAGCACGGGGTTGGATACAGATTAAAGCTCCCTCTACACTGTCCCCATCAAACACACCCAGGACAGGTACAGCACGGGGTTAGATACAGAGTTAAGCTCCCTCTATACAGTCCCAGGAAACACACCCAGGACAGGTCCAGCACGGGGTTTGATACAGACTAAAGCTCCCTCTACACCGTCCCCATCAAACCCAGGACAGGTACAGCACAGTTTTAGTTAAAGAGTAAATCTCACTCTAAACTGTCCCCATAAAACAATCCCAGGACAGGTACAGCACAGGGTTAGATACAGAGTCAAGCTCCCTCTGCACTGTCCCCATCAAACACTCCCAGGACAGGTACATCATGGGGTTAGATACAGAGTAAATCTCCCTCTACACTTTCTCCATCAAACAATCCCAGGACAGGTACAGCACAGGGTTAGATACAGAGTAAAGCTCCCTCTACATTGTCCCCATCAAACACTCCCAGGACAGGTACAGCACGGTGTTAGATACAGAGTAAAGCTCCCTCTACATTGTCCCCATCAAACACTCCCAGGACAGGTACAGCACGGTGTCAGATACAGAGTAAAGCTCCCTCTACACTGTCCCCATCAAACACTCCGAGGATAGGTCCAGCACGAGCTTAGATATGGAGTAAAGCTCCCCACTGTCCCCATGAAACACTCCCAGGACAGGTACAGCACGGGGTTAGATACAGAGTAAATCTCCCCCTACACCGTCCCCATCAAACACTCCCAGGACAGGTACAGAACGGGGTTAGATACAGAGTAAAGCTCCCTCTACACTGTCCCCATCGAACACTCCCAGGACAGGTACAGCACGGGGTTAGATACAGAGTAAAGCTTCCTCTACACTGTCCCCATCAAACGCTCCCAGGACAGGTACAGTACGGGGTTAGATACAGAGTAAAGCTCCCTCTACACTGTCCCCATCGAACACTCCCAGGACAGGTACAGCACGGGGTTAGATCCACTCTCTCCCCTACGACTCTCGTCAGGTTCTCTCACTTACGTTTACATGCCTTCCTGTGAGTCAGTGGTTTTTTCTTATTTCTGGTGTAACCCTCTCTGCAGTATTGGCATTGCTGCCCGTCGGTATGGTGTTGACAGTTGATGCAGATGCCCCCACTCTTTTGCCCGGACATCTGATATAACTGATGGTTAAACCGGCAACGTCTGGAGTGGAGATTACAGTCACAGGCTGTGCAGAGACACATGCAACAGTGTTTATTCAGCAGGGTAATAATCACTCCCTGTGTAACTGTACAGAGTAACTGTTTATTCAGGGTAAGGATCACTCAATGTGTAACTGTACAGAGTCATTGTTTATTCAGGGTAAGGATCACTCACTTTGTAACTGTTCAGAGTCACTGTTTATTCGGGGGAATGATCACTCACTGTGTAACTGTACAGAGTCAGTGTTTATTCAGCAGGGTAAGGATCACTCACTGTGTAACTGTACAGAGTCACTGTTTATTCAGGGTAAGGATCACTCACTCTGTAACTGTACAGAGTCACTGTTTATTCAGTGTAAGGATCACTCACTGTGTAACTGTCCAGAGTTAGTGTTTATTCAGCAGGGTAAGGATCACTCACTGTGTAACTGTACAGTCACTGTTTATTCAGCAGGGTAAGGGTCACTCACTGTCTAACTGTACAGAGTCACTGTTTATTCAGCAGGGTAAGGATCACTCACTGTGTAACTGTACAGTCACTGTTTATTCAGCAGGGTAAGGGTCACTCACTGTCTAACTGTACAGAGTCACTGTTTATTCAGCAGGGTAAGGATCACTCACTGTGTAACTGTGCAGAATCACTGTTTATTCAGGGTAAGGACCACTCACTGTGTAACTGTACAGAGTCACTGTTTATTCAGGGTAAGGATCTCTCACTGTGTAACTGTACAGAGTCACTGTTTATTCAGCAGGGTAAGGATCACTCACTGTGTAACTGTACAGAGTCACTGTTTATTTAGGGTCAGGATCACTCAATGTGTAACTGTGCAGAATCAATGTTTATTCAGCAAGGTAAGGATCACTCACTGTGTAACTGTACAGAGTCACTGTTTCTTCAGCAGGGTAAGGATCACTCACTGTGTAACTGTACAGAATCAATGATTATTCAGCAGGGTAAGGATCACTCACTGTGTAACTGTACAGAGTCACTGTTTATTCAGCAGGGTAAGGATCACTAACTGTGTAACTGTACAGAGTCACTGTTTATTCAGGGTAAGGATCACTCACTGTGTAACTGTACAGAGTCACTGTTTATTCAGGGTAAGGATCACTCACTGTGTAACTGTACAGAGTCACTGTTTATTCAGGGTAAGGATCACTCACTGTGTAACTGTACATAGTCACTGTTTATTCAGGGTAAGGATCACTCACTGTGTAACTGTCCAGAGTTAGTGTTTATTCAGGGTAAGGATCACTCACTGTGTAACTGTACAGAATCACTGTTTATTCAGCAGGGTAAGGATCACTCACTGTGTAACTGTACAGAGTCACGGTTTATTCAGGATAAGGATCACTCACTGTGTAACTGTACAGTCACTGTTTATTCAGCAGGGTAAGGGTCACTCACTGTCTAACTGTACAGAGTCACTGTTTATTCAGCAGGGTAAGGATCACTCACTGTGTAACTGTGCAGAATCACTGTTTATTCAGGGTAAGGACCACTCACTGTGTAACTGTACAGAGTCAGTGTTTATTCAGGGTAAGGATCTCTCACTGTGTAACTGTACAGAGTCACTGTTTATTCAGGATAAGGATAACTCACTGTGTAACTGTACAGAGTCACTGTTTATTCAGGGTAAGGGTCACTCACTGTGTAACTGTACAGAGTCACTGTTTATTCAGCAGGGTAAGGATCACTCACTGTGTAACTGTACAGAGTCACGGTTTATTCAGGATAAGGATCACTCACTGTGTAACTGTACAGTCACTGTTTATTCAGCAGGGTAAGGGTCACTCACTGTCTAACTGTACAGAGTCACTGTTTATTCAGCAGGGTAAGGATCACTCACTGTGTAACTGTACAGAGTCACTGTTTATTCAGGGTAAGGGCCACTCACTGTGTAACTGTACAGAGTCACTGTTTATTCAGGGTAAGGATCACTCACTGTGTAACTGTACAGAGTCACTGTGTATTCAGGGTAAGGATCACTCACTGTATAACTGTACAGAATCACTGTTTATTCAGGGTCAGGATCACTCTTTGTGTAACTGTGCAGAATCAATGTTTATTCAGCAAGGTAAGGATCACTCACTGTGTAACTGTACAGAGTCACTGTTTATTCAGCAGGGTAAGGATCACTCACTGTGTAACTGTACAGAATCAATGATTATTCAGCAGGGTAAGGATCACTCACTGTGTAACTGTACAGAGTCACTGTTTATTCAGGGTAAGGATCACTCACTGTGTAACTGTACAGAGTCACTGTTTATTCAGGGTAAGGATCACTCACTGTGTAACTGTACATAGTCACTGTTTATTCAGGGTAAGGATCACTCACTGTGTAACTGTACAGAGTCACTGTTTATTCAGGGTAGGAATCACACACTGTGTAACTGCACAGAGTCACTGTTTATTTAGGGTAAGGATCACTCACTGTGTAACTGTACAGAGTCACTGTTTATTCAGGGAAAGGATCACTCACTGTGTAACTGTACAGAGTCACTGTTTATTCAGGGAAAGGATCACTCACTGTGTAACTGTACAGAGTCACTGCTTGTTTAGGGTTAGTATCACTCACTGTGTAACTGTACAGAGTCACTTTTTATTGAATGTAAGGATCACTAACTGTGTAACTGTGCAGAGTCACTGTTTATTCAGCAGGGTAAGGATCACTCACTGTGTAACTGTACAGAGTCACTGTTTATTCAGCAGGGTAAGGATCACTCACTGTGTAACTGTACAGAGTCACTGTTTATTCATCAGGGTAAGGATCACTCACTGTGTAACTGTAGAGAGTCACTGTTTATTCAGGGTAAGGATCACTCACTGTGTAACAGTGCAGAGTCACTGTTTATTCAGCATGGTAAGGATCACTCACTGTGTAACTGTACAGAGTCACTGTTTATTCAGCAGGGTAAGGATCACTCACTGTGTAACTGTACAGAGTCACTGTTTATTCAGGGTAAGGATCACTCACTGTGTAACTGTACAGAGTCAGTGTTTATTCAGGGTAAGGATCACTCACTGTGTAACTGTACAGAGTCACTGTTTATTCAGGGTAAGGATCACTCACTGTGTAACTGTACAGAGTCACTGTTTATTCAGGGTAAGGATCACTCACTGTGTAACTGTACAGAGTCACTGTTTATTCAGGGTAAGGATCACTCACTGTCTAACTGTACAGAGACACTGTTTATTCAGCAGGGTAAGGAACACTCACTGAGTAACTGTACAGAGTCACTGTTTATTCAGGGTAAGGATCACTCACTGTGTAACTGTACAGAGTCACTGTTTATTCAGGGTAAGGATCACTCACTGTGTAACTGTACAGAGTCACTGTTTATTCAGGGTAAGGATCACTCACTGTGTAACTGTACATAGTCACTGTTTATTCAGGGTAAGGATCACTCACTGTGTAACTGTCCAGAGTTAGTGTTTATTCAGGGTAAGGATCACTCACTGTGTAACTGTACAGAATCACTGTTTATTCAGCAGGGTAAGGATCACTCACTGTGTAACTGTACAGAGTCACGGTTTATTCAGGATAAGGATCACTCACTGTGTAACTGTACAGTCACTGTTTATTCAGCAGGGTAAGGGTCACTCACTGTCTAACTGTACAGAGTCACTGTTTATTCAGCAGGGTAAGGATCACTCACTGTGTAACTGTGCAGAATCACTGTTTATTCAGGGTAAGGACCACTCACTGTGTAACTGTACAGAGTCACTGTTTATTCAGGGTAAGGATCTCTCACTGTGTAACTGTACAGAGTCACTGTTTATTCAGGATAAGGATCACTCACTGTGTAACTGTACAGAGTCACTGTTTATTCAGGGTAAGGATCACTCACTGTGTAACTGTACAGAGTCACTGTTTATTCAGGGTAAGGATCACTCACTGTGTAACTGTACATAGTCACTGTTTATTCAGGGTAAGGATCACTCACTGTGTAACTGTACAGAGTCACTGTTTATTCAGGGTAGGAATCACACACTGTGTAACTGCACAGAGTCACTGTTTATTTAGGGTAAGGATCACTCACTGTGTAACTGTACAGAGTCACTGTTTATTCAGGGAAAGGATCACTCACTGTGTAACTGTACAGAGTCACTGTTTATTCAGGGAAAGGATCACTCACTGTGTAACTGTACAGAGTCACTGCTTGTTTAGGGTTAGTATCACTCACTGTGTAACTGTACAGAGTCACTTTTTATTGAATGTAAGGATCACTAACTGTGTAACTGTGCAGAGTCACTGTTTATTCAGCAGGGTAAGGATCACTCACTGTGTAACTGTACAGAGTCACTGTTTATTCAGCAGGGTAAGGATCACTCACTGTGTAACTGTACAGAGTCACTGTTTATTCATCAGGGTAAGGATCACTCACTGTGTAACTGTAGAGAGTCACTGTTTATTCAGGGTAAGGATCACTCACTGTGTAACAGTGCAGAGTCACTGTTTATTCAGCATGGTAAGGATCACTCACTGTGTAACTGTACAGAGTCACTGTTTATTCAGCAGGGTAAGGATCACTCACTGTGTAACTGTACAGAGTCACTGTTTATTCAGGGTAAGGATCACTCACTGTGTAACTGTACAGAGTCAGTGTTTATTCAGGGTAAGGATCACTCACTGTGTAACTGTACAGAGTCACTGTTTATTCAGGGTAAGGATCACTCACTGTGTAACTGTACAGAGTCACTGTTTATTCAGGGTAAGGATCACTCACTGTGTAACTGTACAGAGTCACTGTTTATTCAGGGTAAGGATCACTCACTGTCTAACTGTACAGAGACACTGTTTATTCAGCAGGGTAAGGAACACTCACTGAGTAACTGTACAGAGTCACTGTTTATTCAGGGTAAGGATCACTCACTGTGTAACTGTACAGAGTCACTGTTTATTCAGCAGGGTAAGGATCACTCACTGTGTAACTGTACAGAGTCACTGTTTATTCAGGGTAAGGATCACTCACTGTGTAACTGTACAGAGTCACTGTTTATTCAGGGTAAGGATCACTCACTGTGTAACTGTACAGAGTCACTGTTTATTCAGCAGGGTAAGGATCACTCACTGTGTAACTGTACAGAGTCACTGTTTATTCAGGGTAAGGATCACTCACTGTGTAACTGTACAGAGTCACTGTTTATTCAGCAGGGTAAGGATCACTCACTGTGTAACTGTACAGAGTCACTGTTTATTCAGCAGGGTAAGGATCACTCACTGTGTAACTGTACAGAGTCACTGTTTATTCAGGGTAAGGATCACACACTGTGTAACTGTACAGAGTCACTATTTATTCAGGGTAAGGATCACTCACTGTGTAACTGTACAGACTCACTGTTTATTCAGGGTAAGAACCACTCACTGTGTAACTGTACAGAGTCACTGTTTATTCAGGGTAAGGATCACTAACTGTGTAACTGTACAGAGTCACTGTTTATTCAGGGTCAGGAT
>JANJGN010002806.1:0-58820 GCA_026770705.1 Isurus oxyrinchus
TGCCACTGTTTTACTCTGTGTAACTCTGTTTTTCCTCTGTTTAACTCTGCTTAAACCTGTTTCCCTCTGTTTAACACTGTTTAACTCTTTTTGCCTCTGTTTAACTCTGTTTGCCTCTGTTTAACTCTGCGAAACTCTCATTTCCTCTGTTTAACTCTCTTTGCCTCTGTTTAACTCTGTTTAACTCTTTTTCCTCTGCTTAACTCTGTTTAAGTCTTTTTGCCTCTGTTTAACTCTGTTTGCCTCTGTTGAACTCTTTATGCCACTGTTTTACTCTGTGTAACTCTGTTTCAATCAGTTTAACTCTGCTTAAACCTGTTTCCCTTTGTTTAGAACTGTTAAACTCTTTATGCCTCTGTTTAAATCCTTTTGCCTCTATTTGACTCTGCGTAACTCTCTTTTCCTCTGTTTAACTCTCTTTGCCTCTGTTTAACTCTGTTTAACTCTTTTTCCCTCTGTTTAACTCTGTTTAACTCTTTTTGCCTCTGTTTAACTCTTTTTCCCTCTGTTTAACTCTGTTTAACTCTGTTTGCCTCTGTCTGACTCTGTTTCAATCTGTTTAACTCTGTTTCCCTCTGTTTAACTCTGTGTAACGCTTTTCGCATCTGTTTAACTCTGTTTAACTCTGCTTGCCTCTGTTAGCCTCTATACAACTCTGTTTAACTCTGCTTGCCTCTCTTTGCCTCTGTTTAACTCTTTGTAACTCTGCTAACTCTGTTTAACTCTGTTTAACTCTGTTTCTCACTGTTTAACTCTCTTTAATTCTTTTTGCCTCTGTTTAACTCTTTTTCCCTCTGTTTAACTCTGTTTAACTCTGCTTGACTCTGTTTCAATCTGTTTTAACTCTGTTTCCCTCTGTTTAAATCTGTGTAACACTTTTCACCTCTGTTTAACTCTATTTAACTCTGTTTGCCTATGTAAGCTTCTGTATGACTCTGTTTAACTCTGTTTGCCTCTCTTTGCCTCTGCTTAACTCTGTGTAATTCTGTTTTCCACTGTTTAACTCTGTTTCCCTCAGTTTAACTCTTTTTGCCACTGTTTAACTCTGTTTGCCTCTGTTTCCTTCTGTTTCACTCTGCGTAACTCTGTTTTCCTCTGTTTAACACTGGTTAACTCTTTTTCCCTCTGTTTAACTCTGTTTGCCTCTGTTTATCTCTGTGTAACTCTCCTTTCCTCTGTTTAACTCTGTTTGCCTCTGTTTAACTCTGTTTAATTCTTTTTGCCTCTGTTTAACTCTGATTAACTCTGTTTGCCTCTATTTAACTCTGTTTGCCTCTGTTTCACTCTGTTTCACTCTGTTTGCCTCTGTTTAACTCTGTTTAACTCTGTTTGCCTCTGTTTAACTCTGATTAAACTTGTTTGCCTCTATTTGCCTCTGTTTAACCCTGTGTGCCTCTGTTTGCCTCTTTTTAAGTCTGTTTAACTCTGTTTGCCTCTGCTTACCTCTGTTTAACTCTGTGTAAACTCTGTTTTCCTCTGTTTAATTCTGATTAACTCTGTTTGAAGCTGTTTGCCTCTGTTTCAGTCTGTTTAACTCTGTTTGTCTCTGCTTAATTCTGTTTCAATCTGGTTCCATCTGTTTAAATCTCTTTAACTCTTTTTGCCTCTGTTTAAGTCTGTTTGCCTCTGTTTAACTCTGTTTCAATCTGTTGGACTCTGTTTACTTCTGTTTAACTCTGTTTAACTCTGTTTGCCTCTCTTTTACTCTGTTTAACTCTGTTTACTTCTGTTTAACTCTGTTTGCCTCTGTTTGCCTCTCTTTAACTCTGTTTAACTCTGTTTTACCCTTTTTGCCCTCTGTTTAAGTCTGTTTAACTCTGTTTGCCTCTGTTTAACTCTGTGTAACTCTTTTTTCCTCTGTTTAACTCTGTTTTCCTTCGTTTAACACTGTTTTAACTCTGTTTGCCTCTGTTTGCTTCGGTTTAACTCTGTGTAACTCTGTGTAACTCTGTGTAACTCTCTTTTCCTCTGTTTAACTCTGTTTGCCTCTGTTTAACTCCGTTTTGCCTCTGTTTGCCTCTGATTAACTCTGTTTAACACTGTTTGCCTCTTTTTGCCTCTGTTTTAATCTGTCTGCTTCTGTCTGCCTCTGTTTAAATCTATTTAACCTTGTTTGCCTCTGTTTCCTTCTCTGTAAGTCTGTTTAACTCTGTTTGCCTCTGTTTGCCTGTGTTAAACTCTGTGTAACTCTGTTTCAATCTGTTTAACTCTGTTTGCCTCTGTTTAACTCTGATTAACTCTGTTTGTCTCTGCTTAATTCTGTTTCAATCTGGTTCCATCTGTTTACCTCTGTTTAACTCTTTTTGCCTCTGTTTAACTCTGTTTAACTCTGTTTGCCTCTGTTTAACTCTGTTTCAATCTGTTTGCCTCTGTTTGCCTCTGTTTAACTCTGATTAACTCTGTTTGCCTCTGTTTACCTCTGTTTTGACTCTGTTTACTTCTGTTTAACTCTGTTTAACTCTGTTTTGCCTCTCTTTAACTCTGTTTAACTCTGTTTACTTCTGTTTCCCTCAATTAAACTCTGTTTGCCTCTCTTTAACTCTGTTTAAATCTGGTTGCCTCTGTTTTACCCTGTTTGCCTCTTTATGCCTCTGTTTAAGTCTGTTTAACTCTGTTTGCCTCTGTTTTCCTCTGTTTTGCCTCTGTTTAACTCTGTGTAACTCTTTTTTCCTCTGTTTAACTCTGTTTCCCTCTGTTTAACACTGTTTAACTCTGTTTGCCTCTGTTTGCCTCTGTGTAACTCTGTGTAACTCTGTGTAACTCTCTTTTCCTCTGTTTAACTCTGTTTGCCTCTGTTTAACTCCGTTTGCCTCTGTTTGCCTCTGTTTAACTCTGTTCAACACTGTTTGCCTCTTTTTGCCTCTGTTTTAATCTGTCTGCTTCTGTTTGCCTTTGTTTAAATCGAGTTAACCTTGTTTGCCTCTGTTTCCTTCTCTTTAAGTCTATTTAACTCTGTTTGCCTCTGTTTGCCTGTGTTAAACTCTGTATAACTGTGTTTCAATCTGTTTTAACTCTGTTTGCCTCTGTTTGCCTCTGTTTAACTCTGATTAACTCTGTTTGCCTCTTTTTGCCTCTGTTTGACTCTGTTTACCTCTGTTTAACTCTGTTTAACTCTGTTTGCATCTCTTTAACTCTGTTTAACTCTGTTTGCCTCTGTTTAAACCTGTTTGCCTCTTTATGCCTCTGTTTAAGTCTGTTTAACTCTGTTTGCCTCTCTTTGCCTCTGTTTAACTCTGTGTAATTGTTTTCCTCTGTTTTAACTCTGTTTCCCTCTGTTTAACTCTTTATGCCACTGTTTTACTCTGTGTAACTCTGTTTTCCTCTGTTTAACTCTGCTTAAACCTGTTTCCCTCTGTTTAACACTGTTTAACTCTTTTTGCCTCTGTTTAACTCTGTTTGCCTCTGTTTGCCTCTGTTTAACTCTGCGAAACTCTCATTTCCTCTGTTTAACTCTCTTTGCCTCTGTTTAGCTCTGTTTAACTCTTTTTCCCTCTGTTTAACTCTGTTTAACTCTTTTTGCCTCTGTTTTAAATCCTTTTGCCTCTATTTAACTCTGCGTAACTCTCTTTTCCTCTGTTTAACTCTCTTTGCCTCTGTTTAACTCTGTTTAACTCTTTTTGCCTCTGTTTAACTCTTTTTCCCTCTGTTTAACTCTGTTTAACTCTGTTTGCCTCTGTCTGACTCTGTTTCAATCTGTTTAACTCTGTTTGCCTCTGTTTAACTCTGTGTAACGCTTTTCGCCTCTGTTTAACTCTGTTTAACTCTGCTTGCCTCTGTTTCCCTCTATATAACTCTGTTTAACTCTGTTTGCCTCTCTTTGCCTCTGTTTAACTCTTTGTAACTCTGTTTTCCTCTGTTTAACTCTGTTTCCCACTGTTTAACTCTCTTTAACTCTTTTTGCCTCTGTTTAACTCTTTTTGCCTCTGTTTAACTCTTTTTCCCTCTGTTTAACTCTGTTTAACTCTGTTTCAATCTGTTTAAATCTGTGTAACACTTTTCGCCTCATTTGACTCTATTTAACTCTGTTTGCCTATGTAAGCTTCTGTATAACTCTGTTTAAGTCTGTTTGCCTCTCTTTGCCTCTGCTTAACTCTGTGTAATTCTATTTTCCACTGTTTAACTCTGTTTCCCTCAGTTTAACTCTTTTTGCCACTGTTTAACTCTGTTTTGCCTCTGTTTCCTTCTGTTTAACTCTGCTTAACTCTGTTTCCCTCTGTTTAACACTGTTTAACTCTTTTTCCCTCTGTTTAACTCTGTTTGCCTCTGTTTGCCTCTGTTTATCTCTGTGTAATCTCCTTTCCTCTGTTTAACTCTGTTTGCCTCTGTTTAACTCTGTTTAATTCTTTTTGCCTCTGTTTAACTCTGATTAACTCTGTTTGCCTCTATTTAACTCTGTTTGCCTCTGTTTAACTCTGTTTCACTCTGTTTGCCTCTGTTTAACTCTGTTTGCCTCTGTTTGCCTCTGTTTAACTCTGATTAAACTTGTTTGCCTCTATTTGCCTCTGTTTAACCCTGTGTGCCTCTGTTTGCCTCTTTTTAAGTCTGTTTAACTCTGTTTGCCTCTGCTTACCTCTGTTTAACTCTGTGTAACTCTGTTTTCCTCTGTTTAATTCTGATTAACTCTGTTTGCCTCTGTTCGCCTCTGTTTGACTCTGTTTACTTCTGTTTAACTCTGTTTAACTCTGTTTGCCTCTCTTTAACTCTGTTTAACTCTGTTTACTTCTGTTTAACTCTGTTTGACTCTGTTTGCCTCTCTTTAACTCTGTTTAACTCTGTTTGCCTCTGTTTTACCCTGTTTGCCTCTGCTTAAGTCTGTTTAACTCTGTTTGCCTCTGTTTGCCTCTGTTTAACTCTGTGTAACTCTTTTTTCCTCTGTTTAACTCTGTTTCCCTCTGTTTAACACTGTTTAACTCTGTTTGCCTCTGTTTGCTTCTGTTTAACTCTGTGTAACTCTGTGTAACTCTCTTTTCCTCTGTTTAACTCTGTTTGCCTCTGTTTAACTCCGTTTGTCTCTGTTTGCCTCTGTTTGACTCTGTTTAACACTGTTTGCCTCTTTGTGCCTCTGTTTTAATCTGTCTGCTTCTGTTTGCCTCTGTTTAAATCTATTTAACCTTGTTTGCCTCTGTTTCCTTCTCTTTAAGTCTGTTAAACTCTGTTTGCCTCTGTTTGCCTCTCTTAAACTCTGTGTAACTCTGTGTTACTCTCTTTTCCTCTATTTAACTCTTTTTGCCTCTGTTTAACTCTGTTTGCCTCTGTTTGCCTCTGTTTAACTCTGTGTAACTCTTTTTTCCTCTGTTTAACTCTGTTTCCCTCTGTTTAACACTGTTTAACTCTGTTTGCCTCTGTTTGCTTCTGTTTAACTCTCTGTAACTCTGTGTAACTCTCTTTTCCTCTGTTTAACTCTGTTTGCCTCTGTTTAATTCCGTTTGCCTCTGTTTGCCTCTGCTTAACTCTGTTTAACACTGTTTGCCTCTTTTTGCCTCATTTAAATCTGTCTGCTTCTGTTTGCCTCTGTTTAAATCTATTTAACCTTGTTTGCCTCTCTTTCCTTCTCTTTAAGTCTGTTTAACTCTGTTTGCCTCTGTTTGCCTGTGTTAAACTCTGTGTAACTCTGTTTCAATCTGTTTAACTCTGTTTGCCTCTGTTTAACTCTGTTTGTCTCTGCTTAATTCTGTTTCAATCTGATTCCATCTGTTTAACTCTGTTTAACTCTTTTTGCCTCTGTTTAACTCTGTTTAACTCTGTTTGCCTCTGTTTAACTCTGATTAACTCTGTTTGCCTTTTTTGCCTCTGTTTGACTCTGTTTACATCTGTTTTACTCTGTTTAACTCTGTTTGCCTCTCTTTAACTCTGTTTAACTCTGTTTACTTCTGTTTAACTCTTTTTAACTCTGTTTGCCTCTCTTTAACTCTGTTTAACTCTGTTTACTTCTGTTTAACTCTGTTTAACTCTGTTTGCCTCTCTTTAACTCTGTTTAACTCTGTCTGCCTCTGTTTTACCCCGTTTGCCTCTTTATGCCTCTGTTTAAGTCTGTTTAACTCTGTTTGCCTCTGTTTAACTCTGTGTAACTCTTTTTTCCTCTGTTTAACTCTGTTTCCCTCTGTTTAACACTGTTTAACTCTGTTTGCCTCTGTTTGCCTCTGTTTAAATCTTTTTGCCTCTGTTTAACTCTGCGTAACTCTCCTTTCCTCTGTTTAACTCTGTTTGCCTCTGTTTAACTCCGTTTGCCTCTGTTTGCCTCTGTTTAATTCTGTTTGACACTGTTTGCCTCTTTTTGCCTCTGTTTTAATCTGTCTGCTTCTGTTTGCCTCTGTTTAAATCTATTTAACCTTATTTGCCTCTGTTTCCTTCTCTTTAAGTCTGTTTAACTCTGTTTGCCTCTGTTTGCCTGTGTTAAACTCTGTGTAACTCTGTTTCAATCTGTTTAACTCTGTTTGCCTCTGTTTGCCTCTGTTTAACTCTGATTAACTCTGTTTGCCTCTTTTTGCCTCTGTTTGACTCTGTTTACCTCTGTTTAACTCTGTTTAACTCTGTTTGCCTCTCTTTAACTCTGTTTAACTCTGTTTGCCTCTGTTTAAACCTGTTTGCCTCTTTATGCCTCTGTTTAAGTCTGTTTAACTCTGTTTGCCTCTCTTTGCCTCTGTTTAACTCTGTGTAATTCTGTTTTCCTCTGTTTAACTCTGTTTCCCTCTGTTTAACTCTTTATGCCACTGTTTTACTCTGTGTAACTCTGTTTTCCTCTGTTTAACTCTGCTTAAACCTGTTTCCCTCTGTTTAACACTGTTTAACTCTTTTTGCCTCTGTTTAACTCTGTTTGCCTCTGTTTGCCTCTGTTTAACTCTGCGAAACTCTCTTTTCCTCTGTTTAACTCTCTTTGCCTCTGTTTAACTCTGTTTAACTCTGTTTAACTCTTTTTTCCTCTGTTTAACTCTGTTTAAGTCTTTTTGCCTCTGTTTAACTCTGATTCCCTCTGTTTAACTCTTTATGCCACTGTTTTACTCTGTGTAACTCTGTTTTCCTCTGTTTAACTCTGCTTAAACCTGTTTCCCTCTGTTTTACACTGTTTAACTCTTTTTGCCTCTGTTTAACTCTGTTTGCCTCTGTTTAACTCTGCGAAACACTCTTTTCCTCTGTTTAACTCTCTATGCCTCTGTTTAAATCTGTTTAACTCTTTTTTCCTCTGTTTAACTCTGTTTAAGTCTTTTTGCCTCTGTTTAACTCTTTTTCCCTCTGTTTAACTCTGTTTAACTCTGCTTGCCTCTGCCTGACTCTGTTTCAATCTGTTTAACTCTGTTTCCCTCTGTTTAACTCTTTGTAACTCATTTCACCTCTGTTTAACTCTGTTTGCCTCTGTTTGAGTCTGTATAACTCTGTTTAACTCTGTTTGCCTCTCTTTGCCTCTGTTTAAATCTGTGTAATTCTGTTTTCCTCTGTTTAACTCTGTTTGCCTCTGTTTGCCTGTGTTAAACTCTGTGTAACTCTGTTTCAATCTTTTTAATTCTGTTTAACTCTGTTTGCCTCTGTTTAACTCTGTGTAACTCTTTTTGCCTCTGTTTAAATCTGATTTACTCTGTGTAACTCTGTTTTCCTCTGTTTATTTCTGTTTGCCTCTGTTTAACTCTGTTTAAGTCTGTTTGCCTCTGTTTAACTCTGATTAACTCTGTTTGCCTCTGTTTGCTTCTGTTCAACTCTGTTTAACCCTGTTTGCCTCTTTTTGACTCTGTTTCCCTCTGTTTAAATCTGTTTGCCTCTGTTTAACTCTTTGTAACTCTGATTTCCTCTGTTTAACTCTGTTTAACTCTGTTTCCTTCTGTTTAACTCTCTTTAACTCTTTTTGCCTCTGTTTAACTCTTTTTCCCTCTGTTTAACTCTGTTTGCCTCTGTTTGCCTCTGTTTATCTCTGTGTAATCTCCTTTCCTCTGTTTAACTCTGTTTGCCTCTGTTTAACTCTGTTTAATTCTTTTTGCCTCTGTTTAACTCTGATTAACTCTGTTTGCCTCTATTTAACTCTGTTTGCCTCTGTTTAACTCTGTTTCACTCTGTTTGCCTCTGTTTAACTCTGTTTAACTCTGTTTGCCTCTGTTTAACTCTGATTAAACTTGTTTGCCTCTATTTGCCTCTGTTTAACCCTGTGTGCCTCTGTTTGCCTCTTTTTAAGTCTGTTTAACTCTGTTTGCCTCTGCTTACCTCTGTTTAACTCTGTGTAACTCTGTTTTCCTCTGTTTAATTCTGATTAACTCTGTTTGCCTCTGTTCGCCTCTGTTTGACTCTGTTTACTTCTGTTTAACTCTGTTTAACTCTGTTTGCCTCTCTTTAACTCTGTTTAACTCTGTTTACTTCTGTTTAACTCTGTTTGACTCTGTTTGCCTCTCTTTAACTCTGTTTAACTCTGTTTGCCTCTGTTTTACCCTGTTTGCCTCTGCTTAAGTCTGTTTAACTCTGTTTGCCTCTGTTTGCCTCTGTTTAACTCTGTGTAACTCTTTTTTCCTCTGTTTAACTCTGTTTCCCTCTGTTTAACACTGTTTAACTCTGTTTGCCTCTGTTTGCTTCTGTTTAACTCTGTGTAACTCTGTGTAACTCTCTTTTCCTCTGTTTAACTCTGTTTGCCTCTGTTTAACTCCGTTTGTCTCTGTTTGCCTCTGTTTGACTCTGTTTAACACTGTTTGCCTCTTTGTGCCTCTGTTTTAATCTGCTGCTTCTGTTTGCCTCTGTTTAAATCTATTTAACCTTGTTTGCCTCTGTTTCCTTCTCTTTAAGTCTGTTAAACTCTGTTTGCCTCTGTTTGCCTCTCTTAAACTCTGTGTAACTCTGTGTAACTCTCTTTTCCTCTATTTAACTCTTTTTGCCTCTGTTTAACTCTGTTTGCCTCTGTTTGCCTCTGTTTAACTCTGTGTAACTCTTTTTTCCTCTGTTTAACTCTGTTTCCCTCTGTTTAACACTGTTTAACTCTGTTTGCCTCTGTTTGCTTCTGTTTAACTCTCTGTAACTCTGTGTAACTCTCTTTTCCTCTGTTTAACTCTGTTTGCCTCTGTTTAACTCCGTTTGCCTCTGTTTGCCTCTGTTTAACTCTGTTCAACACTGTTTGCCTCTTTTTGCCTCTGTTTTAATCTGTCTGCTTCTGTTTGCCTCTGTTTAAATCGATTTAACCTTGTTTGCCTCTGTTTCCTTCTCTTTAAGTCTATTTAACTCTGTTTGCCTCTGTTTGCCTGTGTTAAACTCTGTATAACTGTGTTTCAATCTGTTTAACTCTGTTTGCCTCTGTTTGCCTCTGTTTAACTCTGATTAACTCTGTTTGCCTCTTTTTGCCTCTGTTTGACTCTGTTTACCTCTGTTTAACTCTGTTTAACTCTGTTTGCATCTCTTTAACTCTGTTTAACTCTGTTTGCCTCTGTTTAAACCTGTTTGCCTCTTTATGCCTCTGTTTAAGTCTGTTTAACTCTGTTTGCTTCTCTTTGCCTCTGTTTAACTCTGTGTAATTGTTTTCCTCTGTTTAACTCTGTTTTCCTCTGTTTAACTCTGCTTAAACCTGTTTCCCTCTGTTTAACACTGTTTAACTCTTTTTGCCTCTGTTTAACTCTGTTTGCCTCTGTTTGCCTCTGTTTAACTCTGCGAAACTCTCATTTCCTCTGTTTAACTCTCTTTGCCTCTGTTTAGCTCTGTTTAACTCTTTTTCCCTCTGTTTAACTCTGTTTAACTCTTTTTGCCTCTGTTTAAATCCTTTTGCCTCTATTTAACTCTGCGTAACTCTCTTTTCCTCTGTTTAACTCTCTTTCCCTCTGTTTAACTCTGTTTAACTCTTTTTCCTCTGTTTAACTCTGTTTAACTCTTTTTGCCTCTGTTTAACTCTTTTTCCCTCTGTTTAACTCTGTTTAACTCTGTTTGCCTCTGTCTGACTCTGTTTCAATCTGTTTAACTCTGTTTCCCTCTGTTTAACTCTGTGTAACGCTTTTCGCATCTGTTTAACTCTGTTTAACTCTGCTTGCCTCTGTTAGCCTCTATACAACTCTGTTTAACTCTGCTTGCCTCTCTTTGCCTCTGTTTAACTCTTTGTAACTCTGCTAACTCTGTTTAACTCTGTTTAACTCTGTTTCTCACTGTTTAACTCTCTTTAATTCTTTTTGCCTCTGTTTAACTCTTTTTCCCTCTGTTTAACTCTGTTTAACTCTGCTTGACTCTGTTTCAATCTGTTTAACTCTGTTTCCCTCTGTTTAAATCTGTGTAACACTTTACGCCTCTGTTTAACTCTATTTAACTCTGTTTGCCTATGTAAGCTTCTGTATGACTCTGTTTAACTCTGTTTGCCTCTCTTTGCCTCTGCTTAACTCTGTGTAATTCTGTTTTCCACTGTTTAACTCTGTTTCCCTCAGTTTAACTCTTTTTGCCACTGTTTAACTCTGTTTGCCTCTGTTTCCTTCTGTTTCACTCTGCGTAACTCTGTTTCCCTCTGTTTAACACTGGTTAACTCTTTTTCCCTCTGTTTAACTCTGTTTGCCTCTGTTTATCTCTGTGTAACTCTCCTTTCCTCTGTTTAACTCTCTTTGCCTCTGTTTAACTCTGTTTAACTCTGTTTAACTCTTTTTTCCTCTGTTTAACTCTGTTTAAGTCTTTTTGCCTCTGTTTAACTCTGTTTCCCTCTGTTTAACTCTTTATGCCACTGTTTTACTCTGTGTAACTCTGTTTTCCTCTGTTTAACTCTGCTTAAACCTGTTTCCCTCTGTTTTACACTGTTTAACTCTTTTTGCCTCTGTTTAACTCTGTTTGCCTCTGTTTAACTCTGCGAAACACTCTTTTCCTCTGTTTAACTCTCTATGCCTCTGTTTAAATCTGTTTAACTCTTTTTTCCTCTGTTTAACTCTGTTTAAGTCTTTTTGCCTCTGTTTAACTCTTTTTCCCTCTGTTTAACTCTGTTTAACTCTGCTTGCCTCTGCCTGACTCTGTTTCAATCTGTTTAACTCTGTTTCCCTCTGTTTAACTCTTTGTAACTCATTTCACCTCTGTTTAACTCTGTTTGCCTCTGTTTGAGTCTGTATAACTCTGTTTAACTCTGTTTGCCTCTCTTTGCCTCTGTTTAAATCTGTGTAATTCTGTTTTCCTCTGTTTAACTCTGTTTGCCTCTGTTTGCCTGTGTTAAACTCTGTGTAACTATGTTTCAATCTTTTTAACTCTGTTTAACTCTGTTTGCCTCTGTTTAACTCTGTGTAACTCTTTTTGCCTCTGTTTAAATCGGATTTACTCTGTGTAACTCTGTTTTCCTCTGTTTATTTCTGTTTGCCTCTGTTTAACTCTGTTTAAGTCTGTTTGCCTCTGTTTAAGTCTGATTAACTCTGTTTGCCTCTGTTTGCTTCTGTTTAACTCTGTTTAACCCTGTTTGCCTCTTTTTGACTCTGTTTCCCTCTGTTTAAATCTGTTTGCCTCTGTTTAACTCTTTGTAACTCTGATTTCCTCTGTTTAACTCTGTTTAACTCTGTTTCCCTCTGTTTAACTCTCTTTAACTCTTTTTGCCTCTGTTTAACTATTTTTCCCTCTGTTTAACTCTGTTTAACTCTGTTTGACTCTGTTTCAATCTGTTTAACTCTGTTTCCCTCTGTTTAAATCTGTGTAACACTTTTCGCCTCTGTTTAACTCTATTTAACTCTGTTTGCCTATGTAAGCTTCTGTATAACTCTGTTTAACTCTGTTTGCCTCTCTTTGCCTCTGCTTAACTCTGTGCTATTCTGTTTTCCACTGTTTAACTCTGTTTCCCTCAGTTTAACTTTTTGCCACTGTTTAACTCTGTTTGCCTCTGTTTCCTTCTGTTTCACTCTGCGTAACTCTGTTTCCCTCTGTTTAACACTGTTTAACTCTTTTTCCCTCTGTTTAACTCTGTTTGCCTCTGTTTGCCTCTGTTTATCTCTGTGTAACTCTCCTTTCCTCTGTTTAACTCTGTTTGCCTCTGTTTAATTCTGTTTAATTCTTTTTGCCTCTGTTTAACTCTGATTAACTCTGTTTGCCTCTATTTAACTCTGTTTGCTTCTGTTTAACTCTGTTTCACTCTGTTTCACTCTGTTTGCCTCTGTTTAACTCTGATAAAACTTGTTTGCCTCTATTTGCCTCTGTTTAACCCTGTGTGCCTCTGTTTGCCTCTTTTTAAGTCTGTTTAACTCTGTTTGCCTCTGCTTACCTCTGTTTAACTCTGTGTAACTCTGTTTTCCTCTGTTTAATTCTGATTAACTCTGTTTGAAGCTGTTTGCCTCTGTTTCAGTCTGTTTAACTCTGTTTGTCTCTGCTTAATTCTGTTTCAATCTGGTTCCATCTGTTTAACTCTCTTTAACTCTTTTTGCCTCTGTTTAACTCTGTTTGCCTCTGTTTAACTCTGTTTCAATCTGTTTGCCTCTGTTTGCCTCTGATTAATTCTGTTTGCCTCTGTTTGACTCTGTTTACTTCTGTTTAACTCTGTTTAACTCTGTTTGCCTCTCTTTAACTCTGTTTAACTCTGTTTACTTCTGTTTAACTCTGTTTAACACTGTTTGCCTCTCTTTAACTCTGTTTAACTCTGTTTGCCTCTGTTTTACCCTGTTTGCCTCTTTATGCCTCTGTTGAAGTCTGTTTAACTCTGTTTGCCTCTGTTTGCCCCTGTTTAACTCTTTGTAACTCTTTTTTTCCTCTGTTTAACTCTGTTTAACTCTTTTTTCCTCTGTTTGCCTCTGTTTAACTCTGTGTAACTCTGTGTAACTCTGTGTAACTCTCTTTTCCTCTGTTTAACTCTGTTTGCCTCTGTTTAACTCTGTTTAACACTGTTTGCCTCTTTTTGCCTCTGTTTTAATCTGTCTGCTTCTGTTTGCCTCTGTTTAAATCTATTTAACCTTGTTTGCCTCTGTTTCCTTCTCTTTAAGTCTGTTTAACTCTGTTTGCCTCTGTTTGCCTGTGTTAAACTCTGTGTAACTCTGTTTCAATCTGTTTAACTCTGTGTGCCTCTGTTTGCATCTGTTTAACTCTGATTAACTCTGTTTGCCTCTTTTTGCCTCTGTTTGACTCTGTATGCCTCTGTTTAAACCTGTTTGCCTCTTTATGCCTCTGTTTAAGTCTGTTTATATCTGTTTTCCTCTCTTTGCCTCTGTTTAACTCTGTGTAATTGTTTTCCTCTGTTTAACTCTGTTTCCCTCTGTTTAACTCTTTATGCCACTGTTTTACTCTGTGTAACTCTGTTTTCCTCTGTTTAACTCTGCTTAAACCTGTTTCCCTCTGTTTAACACTGTTTAAATCTTTTTGCCTGTTTAACTCTGTTTGCCTCTGTTTAACTCTGCGAAACTCTCTTTTCCTCTGTTTAACTCTCTTTGCCTCTGTTTAACTCTGTTTAACTCTTTTTCCTCTGTTTAAACTCTGTTTAAGTCTTTTTGCCTCTGTTTAACTCTGTTTCCCTCTGTTTAACTCTTTATGCCACTGTTTTACTCTGTGTAACTCTGTTTTCCTCTGTTTAACTCTGCTTAAACCTGTTTCCCTGTTTAGAACTGTTAAACTCTTTATGCCTCTGTTTAAATCTTTTTGCCTCTGTTTAACTCTGCGTAACTCTCTTTTCCTCTGTTTAACTCTCTTTGTCTCTGTTTAACTCTGTTCAACTCTTTTTGCCTCTGTTTAACTCTGTTTAACTCTTTTTGCCTCTGTTTAACTCTTTTTCCCTCTGTTTAACCCTGTTTCCCTCTGTCTGACTCTGTTTCAATCTGTTTAACTCTGTTTCCCTCTGTTTAACTCTGTGTAACGCTTTTCGCCTCTGTTTAACTCTGTTTAACTCTGCTTGCCTCTGTTTGCCTCTATATAACTCTGTCTAACTCTGTTTGCCTCTCTTTGCCTCTGTTTAACTCTTTGTAACTCTGTTTTCCTCTGTTTAACTCTGTTTAACTCTGTTTCCCACTGTATAACTCTCTTTAACTCTTTTTGCCTCTGTTTAACTCTTTTTGCCTCTGTTTAACTCTTTTTTCCCTCTGTTTAACTCTGTTTAACTCTGTTTCAATCTGTTTAAATCTGTGTAACACTTTTTGCCTCATTTGACTCTATTTAACTCTGTTTGCCTATGTAAGCATCTGTATAACTCTGTTTAAGTCTGTTTGCCTCTCTGTGCCTCTGCTTAACTCTGTGTAATTCTATTTTCCACTGTTTAACTCTGCTTCCCTCAGTTTAACTCTATGTGCCACTGTTTAACTCTGTTTGCCTCTGTTTCCTTCTGTTTAACTCTGCTTAACTCTGTTTCCCTCTGTTTAACACTGTTTAACTCTTTTTCCCTCTGTTTAACTCTGTTTGCCTCTGTTTGCCTCTGTTTATCTCTGTGTAATCTCCTTTCCTCTGTTTAACTCTGTTTGCCTCTGTTTAACTCTGTTTAATTCTTTTTGCCTCTGTTTAACTCTGATTAACTCTGTTTGCCTCTATTTAACTCTGTTTGCCTCTGTTTAACTCTGTTTCACTCTGTTTGCCTATGTTTAACTCTGTTTGCCTCTGTTTGCCTCTGTTTAACTCTGATTAAACTTGTTTGCCTCTATTTGCCTCTGTTTAACCCTGTGTGCCTCTGTTTGCCTCTTTTTAAGTCTGTTTAACTCTGTTTGCCTCTGCTTACCTCTGTTTAACTCTGTGTAACTCTGTTTTCCTCTGTTTAATTCTGATTAACTCTGTTTGCCTCTGTTTGCCTCTGTTCGCCTCTGTTTGACTCTGTTTACTTCTGTTTAACTCTGTTTAACTCTGTTTGCCTCTCTTTAACTCTGTTTAACTCTGTTTACTTCTGTTTAACTCTGTTTGACTCTGTTTTCCTCTCTTTAACTCTGTTTAACTCTGTTTGCCTCTGTTTTACCCTGTTTGCCTCTGCTTAAGTCTGTTTAACTCTGTTTGCCTCTGTTTGCCTCTGTTTAACTCTGTGTAACTCTTTTTTCCTCTGTTTAACTCTGTTTAACTCTGTTTCCCTCTGTTTAACACTGTTTAACTCTGTTTGCCTCTGTTTGCTTCTGTTTAACTCTGTGTAACTCTGTGTAACTCTCTTTTCCTCTGTTTAACTCTGTTTGCCTCTGTTTAACTCCGTTTGTCTCTGTTTGCCTCTGTTTGACTCTGTTTAACACTGTTTGCCTCTTTGTGCCTCTGTTTTAATCTGTCTGCTTCTGTTTGCCTCTGTTTAAATCTATTTAACCTTGTTTGCCTCTGTTTCCTTCTCTTTAAGTCTGTTAAACTCTGTTTGCCTCTGTTTGCCTCTCTTAAACTCTGTGTAACTCTGTTTCAACCTGTTTAACTCTGTTTGCCTCTGTTTGCCTCTGTTTAACTCTGATTTACCCTTTTTGCATCTTTTTGCCTCATTTAAATCTGTCTGCTTCTTTTTGCCTCTGTTTACCTCTATTTAAATCTATTTAACATTGTTTGCCTCTGTTTCCTTCTCTTTAAGTCTGTTTAACTCTGTTTGCCTCTGTTTGCCTGTGTTAAACTCTGTGTAACTCTGTTTCAATCTGTTGAACTCTGTTTGCCTCTTTTTAACTCTGATTAACTCTGTTTGTCTCTGCTTAATTCTGTGTCAATCTGGTTCCATCTGTTTACCTCTGTTTAACTCTTTTTGCCTCTGTTTAACTCTGTTTAACTCTGTTTGCCTCTGTTTAACTCTGTTTCAATCTGTTTGCCTCTGTTTGCCTCTGCTTAACTCTGATTAACTCTGTTTGCCTCTGTTTGCCTCTGTTTGACTCTGTTTACTTCTGTTTAACTCTGTTTAACTCTGTTTGCCTCTCTTTAACTCTGTTTAACTCTGTTTACTTCTGTTTAACTCTGTTTAACTCTGCCTCTCTTTAACTCTGTTTAACTCTGTTTGCCTCTGTTTTACCCTGTTTGCCTCTGCTTAAGTCTGTTTAACTCTGTTTGCCTCTGTTTGCCTCTGTTTAACTCTGTGTAACTCTTTTTTCCTCTGTTTAACTCTGTTTCCCTCTGTTTAACACTGTTTAACTCTGTTTAACTCTGTTTGCCTCTGTTTGCCTCTGTTTAACTCTGTGTAACTCTGTGTAACTCTGTGTAACTCTCTTTTCCTCTGTTTAACTCTGTGTGCCTCTGCTTAACTGTTTGCCTCTGTTTAACTCTGTGTAACTCTTTTTTCCTCTGTTTAACTCTGTTTCCCTCTGTTTAACACTGTTTAACTCTGTTTGCCTCTGTTTGCTTCTGTTTAACTCTGTGTAACTCTGTATAACTCTCTTTTCCTCTGTTTAACTCTGTTTGCCTCTGTTTAACTCCGTTTGTCTCTGTTTGCCTCTGTTTGACTCTGTTTAACACTGTTTGCCTCTTGTTGCCTCTGTTTAAATCTGTGTGCTTCTGTTTGCCTCCGTTTGCCACTGTTTCAACCTGTTTAAACTTGTTTGCCTCTGTTTCCTTCTCATTAATTCTGTTTAACTATGTTTGCCTCTGTTTGCCTGTGTTAAACTCTGTGTAACTCTGTATAACTCTGTTTGCCTCTGTTTAACTCTGTGTAACTCTTTTTGCCTCTGTTTAACTCTGTTTAACTCTGTGAAACTCTGTTTTCCTCTGTTCAATTCTGTTTGCCACTGTTTAACTCTGTTTGCCTCTGTTTAAATCTGATTAACTCTGTTTGCCTCTGTTTCCTTCTGTTTAACTCTGTTTAACCCTGTTTGCCTCTTTTTGACTCTGTTTAAGTCTGTTTAACTCTGTTTGCCTCTGTCTACCTCTGTTTAACTCTGTGTAACTCTGTTTTCTCTGTTTACCTCTGTTTAACTCTGCTCCCCTCTGCTTAACTCTGATTAACTCAGTTTGCCGCTGTTTGCCTCTGTTTAACTCTATTTAACCCTGTTTGCTTCTTTGTGTATCTGTTAAAGTCTGTTTAACTCTGTTTGCCTCTGTTTAAATCTGTGTAACACTTTTCGCCTCTGTTTAACTCTATTTAACTCTGTTTGCATATGTAAGCTTCTGTATAACTCTGTTTAACTCTGTTTGCCTCTGTTTAACTCTGATTAAACTTGTTTGCCTCTATTTGCCTCTGTTTAACCCTGTGTGCCTCTGTTTGCCTCTTTTTAAGTCTATTTAACTCTGTTTGCCTCTGCTTACCTCTGTTTAACTCTGTGTAACTCTGTTTTCCTCTGTTTAATTCTGATTAACTCTGTTTGCCTCTGTTCGCCACTGTTTGACTCTGTTTACTTCTGTTTAACTCTGTTTAACTCTGTTTGCCTCTCTTTAACTCTGTTTAACTCTGTTTACTTCTGTTTAACTCTGTTTGACTCTGTTTGCCTCTCTTTAACTCTGTTTAACTCTGTTTGCCTCTGTTTTACCCTGTTTGCCTCTGCTTAAGTCTGTTTAACTCTGTTTGCCTCTGTTTGCCTCTGTTTAACTCTGTGTAACTCTTTTTCCTCTGTTTAACTCTGTTTCCCTCTGTTTAACACTGTTTAACTCTGTTTGCCTCTGTTTTGCTTCTGTTTAACTCTGTGTAACTCTCTTTTCCTCTGTTTAACTCTGTTTGCCTCTGTTTAACTCCGTTTGTCTCTGTTTGCCTCTGTTTGACTCTGTTTAACACTGTTTGCCTCTTTGTGCCTCTGTTTTAATCTGTCTGCTTCTGTTTGCCTCTGTTTAAATCTATTTAACCTTGTTTGCCTCTGTTTCGTTCTCTTTAAGTCTGTTTAACTCTGTTTGCCTCTGTTTGCCTGTGTTAAACTCTGTGTAACTCTGTTTCAATCTGTTTAACTCTGTTTGCCTCTGTTTGCCTCTGTTTAACTCTGATTTACCCTTTTTGCATCTTTTTGCCTCATTTAAATCTGTCTGCTTCTGTTTGCCTCTGTTTACCTCTATTTAAATCTATTTAACATTGTTTGCCTCTGTTTCCTTCTCTTTAAGTCTGTTTAACTCTGTTTATCTCTGTTTGCCTGTGTTAAACTCTGTGTAACTCTGTTTCAATCTGTTGAACTCTGTTTGCCTCTGATTAACTCTGATTAACTCTGTTTGTCTCTGCTTAATTCTGTTTCAATCTGGTTCCATCTGTTTACCTCTGTTTAACTCTTTTTGCCTCTGTTTAACTCTGTTTAACTCTGTTTGCCTCTGTTTAACTCTGTTTCAATCTGTTTGCCTCTGTTTGCCTCTGTTTAACTCTGATTAACTCTGTTTGCCTCTGTTTGCCTCTGTTTGACTCTGTTTACTTCTGTTTAACTCTGTTTAACTCTGTTTGCCTCTCTTTAACTCTGTTTAACTCTGTTTACTTCTGTTTAACTCTGTTTAACTCTGCCTCTCTTTAACTCTGTTTAACTCTGTTTGCCTCTGTTTTACCCTGTTTGCCTCTTTATGCCTCTGTTTAAGTCTGTTTAACTCTGTTTGCCTCTGTTTGCCTCTGTTTAACTCTGTGTAACTCTTTTTTCCTCTGTTTCCCTCTGTTTAACACTGTTTAACTCTGTTTAACTCTGTTTGCCTCTGTTTGCCTCTGTTTAACTCTGTTTAACTCTGTGTAACTCTGTGTAACTCTGTGTAACTCTCTTTTCCTCTGTTTAACTCTGTGTGCCTCTGTTTAACTGTTTGCCTCTGTTTAACTCTGTGTAACTCTTTTTTCCTCTGTTTAACTCTGTTTCCCTCTGTTTAACACTGTTTTAACTCTGTTTGCCTCTGTTTGCTTCTGTTTAACTCTGTGTAACTCTGTATAACTCTCTTTTCCTCTGTTTAACTCTGTTTGCCTCTGTTTAACTCCGTTTGTCTCTGTTTGCCTCTGTTTGACTCTGTTTAACACTGTTTGCCTCTTATTGCCTCTGTTTAAATCTGTGTGCTTCTGTTTGCCTCCGTTTGCCACTGTTTCAACCTGTTTAAACTTGTTTGCTTCTGTTTCCTTCTCATTAATTCTGTTTAACTAAGTTTGCCTCTGTTTGCCTGTGTTAAACTCTGTGTAACTCTGTTTAACTCTGTTTGCCTCTGTTTAACTCTGTGTAACTCTTTTTGCCTCTGTTTAACTCTGTTTAACTCTGTGTAACTCTGTTTTCCTCTGTTCAATTCTGTTTGCCACTGTTTAACTCTGTTTAACTCTGTTTGCCTCTGTTTAACTCTGATTAACTCTGTTTGCCTCTGTTTCCTTCTGTTTAACTCTGTTTAACCCTGTTTGCCTCTTTTTGACTCTGTTTAAGTCTGTTTAACTCTGTTTGCCTCTGTCTGCCTCTGTTTAACTCTGTGTAACTCTGTTTTCCTCTGTTTACCTCTGTTTAACTCTGCTCCCCTCTGCTTAACTCTGATTAACTCTGTTTGCCGCTGTTTGCCTCTGTTTAACTCTATTTAACCCTGTTTGCTTCTTTGTGTATCTGTTAAAGTCTGTTTAACTCTGTTTGCCTCTGTTTAAATCTGTGTAACACTTTTCGCCTCTGTTTAACTCTATTTAACTCTGTTTGCCTATGTAAGCTTCTGTATAACTCTGTTTAACTCTGTTTGCCTCTCTTTGCCTCTGCTTAACTCTGTGTAATTCTGTTTTCCACTGTTTAACTCTGTTTCCCTCAGTTTAACTTTTTGCCACTGTTTAACTCTGTTTGCCTCTGTTTCCTTCTGTTTCACTCTGCGTAACTCTGTTTCCCTCTGTTTAACACTGTTTAACTCTTTTTCCCTCTGTTTAACTCTGTTTGCCTCTGTTTGCCTCTGTTTATCTCTGTGTAACTCTCCTTTCCTCTGTTTAACTCTGTTTGCCTCTGTTTAACTCTGTTTAATTCTTTTTGCCTCTGTTTAACTCTGTTTAACTCTGTTTGCCTCTATTTAACTCTGTTTGCCTCTGTTTAACTCTGTTTCACTCTGTTTGCCTCTGTTTAACTCTGTTTAACTCTGTTTGCCTCTGTTTAACTCTGATTAAACTTGTTTGCCTCTGTTTAACCCTGTGTGCCTCTGTTTGCCTCTTTTTAAGTCTGTTTAACTCTGTTTGCCTCTGCTTACCTCTGTTTAACTCTGTGTAACTCTGTTTTCCTCTGTTTAATTCTGATTAACTCTGTTTGAAGCTGTTTGCCTCTGTTTCAGTCTGTTTAACTCTGTTTGTCCTCTGCTTAATTCTGTTTCAATCTGGTTCCATCTGTTTAACTCTCTTTAACTCTTTTTGCCTCTGTTTAACTCTGTTTGCCTCTGTTTAACTCTGTTTCAATCTGTTTGCCTCTGTTTGCCTCTGATTTACTCTGTTTGCCTCTGTTTGACTCTGTTTACTTCTGTTTAACTCTGTTTAACTCTGTTTGCCTCTCTTTAACTCTGTTTAACGCTGTTTACTTCTGTTTAACTCTGTTTAACTCTGTTTGCCTCTCTTTAACTCTGTTTAACTCTGTTTGCCTCTGTTTTACCCTGTTTGCCTCTTTATGCCTCTGTTGAAGTCTGTTTAACTCTGTTTGCCTCTGTTTGCCCCTGTTTAACTCTTTGTAACTCTTTTTTTCCTCTGTTTAACTCTGCTTAACTCTTTTTTCCTCTGTTTGCCTCTGTTTAACTCTGTGTAACTCTGTGTAACTCTGTGTAACTCTCTTTTCCTCTGTTTAACTCTGTTTGCCTCTGTTTAACTCTGTTTAACACTGTTTGCCTCTTTTTGCCTCTGTTTTAATCTGTCTGCTTCTGTTTGCCTCTGTTTAAAATCTATTTAACCTTGTTTGCCTCTGTTTCCTTCTCTTTAAGTCTGTTTAACTCTGTTTGCCTCTGTTTGCCTGTGTTAAACTCTGTGTAACTCTGTTTCAATCTGTTTAACTCTGTGTGCCTCTGTTTGCATCTGTTTAACTCTGATTAACTCTGTTTGCCTCTTTTTGCCTCTGTTTGACTCTGTATGCCTCTGTTTAAACCTGTTTGCCTCTTTATGCCTCTGTTTAAGTCTGTTTATATCTGTTTTCCTCTCTTTGCCTCTGTTTAACTCTGTGTAATTGTTTTCCTCTGTTTAACTCTGTTTCCCTCTGTTTAACTCTTTATGCCACTGGTTTACTCTGTGTAACTCTGTTTTCCTCTGTTTAACTCTGCTTAAACCTGTTTCCCTCTGTTTAACACTGTTTAAATCTTTTTGCCTGTTTAACTCTGTTTGCCTCTGTTTAACTCTGCGAAACTCTCTTTTCCTCTGTTTAACTCTCTTTGCCTCTGTTTAACTCTGTTTAACTCTTTTTCCTCTGTTTAACTCTGTTTAAGTCTTTTTGCCTCTGTTTAACTCTGTTTCCCTCTGTTTAACTCTTTATGCCACTGTTTTACTCTGTGTAACTCTGTTTTCCTCTGTTTAACTCTGCTTAAACCTGTTTCCCTGTTTAGAACTGTTAAACTCTTTATGCCTCTGTTTAAATCTTTTTGCCTCTGTTTAACTCTGCGTAACTCTCTTTTCCTCTGTTTAACTCTCTTTGTCTCTGTTTAACTCTGTTCAACTCTTTTTGCCTCTGTTTAACTCTGTTTAACTCTTTTTGCCTCTGTTTAACTCTTTTTCCCTCTGTTTAACCCTGTTTCCCTCTGTCTGACTCTGTTTCAATCTGTTTAACTCTGTTTCCCTCTGTTTAACTCTGTGTAACGCTTTTCGCCTCTGTTTAACTCTGTTTAACTCTGCTTGCCTCTGTTTGCCTCTATATAACTCTGTCTAACTCTGTTTGCCTCTCTTTGCCTCTGTTTTAACTCTTTGTAACTCTGTTTTCCTCTGTTTAACTCTGTTTAACTCTGTTTCCCACTGTATAACTCTCTTTAACTCTTTTTGCCTCTGTTTAACTCTTTTTGCCTCTGTTTAACTCTTTTTCCCTCTGTTTAACTCTGTTTAACTCTGTTTCAATCTGTTTAAATCTGTGTGTAACACTTTTTGCCTCATTTGACTCTATTTAACTCTGTTTGCCTATGTAAGCATCTGTATAACTCTGTTTAAGTCTGTTTGCCTCTCTGTGCCTCTGCTTAACTCTGTGTAATTCTATTTTCCACTGTTTAACTCTGCTTCCCTCAGTTTAACTCTATGTGCCACTGTTTAACTCTGTTTGCCTCTGTTTCCTTCTGTTTAACTCTGCTTAACTCTGTTTCCCTCTGTTTAACACTGTTTAACTCTTTTTCCCTCTGTTTAACTCTGTTTGCCTGTTTGCCTCTGTTTATCTCTGTGTAATCTCCTTTCCTCTGTTTAACTCTGTTTGCCTCTGTTTAACTCTGTTTAATTCTTTTTGCCTCTGTTTAACTCTGATTAACTCTGTTTGCCTCTATTTAACTCTGTTTGCCTCTGTTTAACTCTGTTTCACTCTGTTTGCCTATGTTTAACTCTGTTTGCCTCTGTTTGCCTCTGTTTAACTCTGATTAAACTTGTTTGCCTCTATTTGCCTCTGTTTAACCCTGTGTGCCTCTGTTTGCCTCTTTTTAAGTCTGTTTAACTCTGTTTGCCTCTGCTTACCTCTGTTTAACTCTGTGTAACTCTGTTTTCCTCTGTTTAATTCTGATTAACTCTGTTTGCCTCTGTTTGCCTCTGTTCGCCTCTGTTTGACTCTGTTTACTTCTGTTTAACTCTGTTTAACTCTGTTTGCCTCTCTTTAACTCTGTTTAACTCTGTTTACTTCTGTTTAACTCTGTTTGACTCTGTTTTCCTCTCTTTAACTCTGTTTAACTCTGTTTGCCTCTGTTTTACCCTGTTTGCCTCTGCTTAAGTCTGTTTAACTCTGTTTGCCTCTGTTTGCCTCTGTTTAACTCTGTGTAACTCTGTGTAACTCTGTGTAACTCTCTTTTCCTCTGTTTAACTCTGTGTGCCTCTGCTTAACTGTTTGCCTCTGTTTAACTCTGTGTAACTCTTTTTTCCTCTGTTTAACTCTGTTTCCCTCTGTTTAACACTGTTTAACTCTGTTTGCCTCTGTTTGCTTCTGTTTAACTCTGTGTAACTCTGTATAACTCTCTTTTCCTCTCTTTAACTCTGTTTGCCTCTGTTTAACTCCGTTTGTCTCTGTTTGCCTCTGTTTGACTCTGTTTAACACTGTTTGCCTCTTGTTGCCTCTGTTTAAATCTGTGTGCTTCTGTTTGCCTCCGTTTGCCACTGTTTCAACCTGTTTAAACTTGTTTGCCTCTGTTTCCTTCTCATTAATTCTGTTTAACTATGTTTGCCTCTGTTTGCCTGTGTTAAACTCTGTGTAACTCTGTATAACTCTGTTTGCCTCTGTTTAACTCTGTGTAACTCTTTTTGCCTCTGTTTAACTCTGTTTAACTCTGTGAAACTCTGTTTTCCTCTGTTCAATTCTGTTTGCCACTGTTTAACTCTGTTTAACTCTGTTTGCCTCTGTTTAAATCTGATTAACTCTGTTTGCCTCTGTTTCCTTCTGTTTAACTCTGTTTAACCCTGTTTGCCTCTTTTTGACTCTGTTTAAGTCTGTTTAACTCTGTTTGCCTCTGTCTACCTCTGTTTAACTCTGTGTAACTCTGTTTTCCTCTGTTTACCTCTGTTTAACTCTGCTCCCCTCTGCTTAACTCTGATTAACTCAGTTTGCCGCTGTTTTGCCTCTGTTTAACTCTATTTAACCCTGTTTGCTTCTTTGTGTATCTGTTAAAGTCTGTTTAACTCTGTTTGCCTCTGTTTAAATCTGTGTAACACTTTTCGCCTCTGTTTAACTCTATTTAACTCTGTTTGCATATGTAAGCTTCTGTATAACTCTGTTTAACTCTGTTTGCCTCTGTTTAACTCTGATTAAACTTGTTTGCCTCTATTTGCCTCTGTTTAACCCTGTGTGCCTCTGTTTGCCTCTTTTTAAGTCTATTTAACTCTGTTTGCCTCTGCTTACCTCTGTTTTAACTCTGTGTAACTCTGTTTTCCTCTGTTTAATTCTGATTAACTCTGTTTGCCTCTGTTCGCCACTGTTTGACTCTGTTTACTTCTGTTTAACTCTGTTTAACTCTGTTTGCCTCTCTTTAACTCTGTTTAACTCTGTTTACTTCTGTTTAACTCTGTTTGCCTCTGTTTTACCCTGTTTGCCTCTGCTTAAGTCTGTTTAACTCTGTTTGCCTCTGTTTGCCTCTGTTTAACTCTGTGTAACTCTTTTTCCTCTGTTTAACTCTGTTTCCCTCTGTTTAACACTGTTTAACTCTGTTTGCCTCTGTTTGCTTCTGTTTAACTCTGTGTAACTCTCTTTTCCTCTGTTTAACTCTGTTTGCCTCTGTTTAACACTGTTTGCCTCTTTGTGCCTCTGTTTTAATCTGTCTGCTTCTGTTTGCCTCTGTTTAAATCTATTTAACCTTGTTTGCCTCTGTTTCCTTCTCTTTAAGTCTGTTTTAACTCTGTTTGCCTCTGTTTGCCTGTGTTAAACTCTGTGTAACTCTGTTTCAATCTGTTTAACTCTGTTTGCCTCTGTTTGCCTCTGTTTAACTCTGATTTACCCTTTTTGCATCTTTTTGCCTCATTTAAATCTGTCTGCTTCTGTTTGCCTCTGTTTACCTCTATTTAAATCTATTTAACATTGTTTGCCTCTGTTTCCTTCTCTTTAAGTCTGTTTAACTCTGTTTATCTCTGTTTGCCTGTGTTAAACTCTGTGTAACTCTGTTTCAATCTGTTGAACTCTGTTTGCCTCTGATTAACTCTGATTAACTCTGTTTGTCTCTGCTTAATTCTGTTTCAATCTGGTTCCATCTGTTTACCTCTGTTTAACTCTTTTTGCCTCTGTTTAACTCTGTTTAACTCTGTTTGCCTCTGTTTAACTCTGTTTCAATCTGTTTGCCTCTGTTTGCCTGTGTTAAACTCTGTGTAACTCTGTTTAACTCTGTTTGCCTCTGTTTAACTCTGTGTAACTCTTTTTGCCTCTGTTTAACTCTGTTTAACTCTGTGTAACTCTGTTTTCCTCTGTTCAATTCTGTTTGCCACTGTTTAACTCTGTTTAACTCTGTTTGCCTCTGTTTAACTCTGATTAACTCTGTTTGCCTCTGTTTCCTTCTGTTTAACTCTGTTTAACCCTGTTTGCCTCTTTTTGACTCTGTTTAAGTCTGTTTAACTCTGTTTGCCTCTGTCTGCCTCTGTTTAACTCTGTGTAACTCTGTTTTCCTCTGTTTACCTCTGTTTAACTCTGCTCCCCTCTGCTTAACTCTGATTAACTCTGTTTGCCGCTGTTTGCCTCTGTTTAACTCTATTTAACCCTGTTTGCTTCTTTGTGTATCTGTTAAAGTCTGTTTAACTCTGTTTGCCTCTGTTTAAATCTGTGTAACACTTTTCGCCTCTGTTTAACTCTATTTAACTCTGTTTGCCTATGTAAGCTTCTGTATAACTCTGTTTAACTCTGTTTGCCTCTCTTTGCCTCTGCTTAACTCTGTGTAATTCTGTTTTCCACTGTTTAACTCTGTTTCCCTCAGTTTAACTTTTTGCCACTGTTTAACTCTGTTTGCCTCTGTTTCCTTCTGTTTCACTCTGCGTAACTCTGTTTCCCTCTGTTTAACACTGTTTAACTCTTTTTCCCTCTGTTTAACTCTGTTTGCCTCTGTTTGCCTCTGTTTATCTCTGTGTAACTCTCCTTTCCTCTGTTTAACTCTGTTTGCCTCTGTTTAACTCTGTTTAATTCTTTTTGCCTCTGTTTAACTCTGTTTAACTCTGTTTGCCTCTATTTAACTCTGTTTGCCTCTGTTTAACTCTGTTTCACTCTGTTTGCCTCTGTTTAACTCTGTTTAACTCTGTTTGCCTCTGTTTAACTCTGATTAAACTTGTTTGCCTCTGTTTAACCCTGTGTGCCTCTGTTTGCCTCTTTTTAAGTCTGTTTAACTCTGTTTGCCTCTGCTTACCTCTGTTTAACTCTGTGTAACTCTGTTTTCCTCTGTTTAATTCTGATTAACTCTGTTTGAAGCTGTTTGCCTCTGTTTCAGTCTGTTTAACTCTGTTTGTCTCTGCTTAATTCTGTTTCAATCTGGTTCCATCTGTTTAACTCTCTTTAACTCTTTTTGCCTCTGTTTAACTCTGTTTGCCTCTGTTTAACTCTGTTTCAATCTGTTTGCCTCTGTTTGCCTCTGATTTACTCTGTTTGCCTCTGTTTGACTCTGTTTACTTCTGTTTAACTCTGTTTAACTCTGTTTGCCTCTCTTTAACTCTGTTTAACGCTGTTTACTTCTGTTTAACTCTGTTTGCCTCTCTTTAACTCTGTTTAACTCTGTTTGCCTCTGTTTTACCCTGTTTGCCTCTTTATGCCTCTGTTGAAGTCTGTTTAACTCTGTTTGCCTCTGTTTGCCCCTGTTTAACTCTTTGTAACTCTTTTTTTCCTCTGTTTAACTCTGTTTAACTCTTTTTTCCTCTTTTTGCCTCTGTTTAACTCTGTTTAACTCTGTTTGCCTCTGTTTAACTCTGTTTCAATCTGTTTGCCTCTGTTTGCCTGTGTTAAACTCTGTGTAACTCTGTTTAACTCTGTTTGCCTCTGTTTAACTCTGTGTAACTCTTTTTGCCTCTGTTTAACTCTGTTTAACTCTGTGTAACTCTGTTTTCCTCTGTTCAATTCTGTTTGCCACTGTTTAACTCTGTTTAACTCTGTTTGCCTCTGTTTAACTCTGATTAACTCTGTTTGCCTCTGTTTCCTTCTGTTTAACTCTGTTTAACCCTGTTTGCCTCTTTTTGACTCTGTTTAAGTCTGTTTAACTCTGTTTGCCTCTGTCTGCCTCTGTTTAACTCTGTGTAACTCTGTTTTCCTCTGTTTACCTCTGTTTAACTCTGCTCCCCTCTGCTTAACTCTGATTAACTCTGTTTGCCGCTGTTTGCCTCTGTTTAACTCTATTTAACCCTGTTTGCTTCTTTGTGTATCTGTTAAAGTCTGTTTAACTCTGTTTGCCTCTGTTTAAATCTGTGTAACACTTTTCGCCTCTGTTTAACTCTATTTAACTCTGTTTGCCTATGTAAGCTTCTGTATAACTCTGTTTAACTCTGTTTGCCTCTCTTTGCCTCTGCTTAACTCTGTGTAATTCTGTTTTCCACTGTTTAACTCTGTTTCCCTCAGTTTAACTTTTTGCCACTGTTTAACTCTGTTTGCCTCTGTTTCCTTCTGTTTCACTCTGCGTAACTCTGTTTCCCTCTGTTTAACACTGTTTAACTCTTTTTCCCTCTGTTTAACTCTGTTTGCCTCTGTTTGCCTCTGTTTATCTCTGTGTAACTCTCCTTTCCTCTGTTTAACTCTGTTTGCCTCTGTTTAACTCTGTTTAATTCTTTTTGCCTCTGTTTAACTCTGTTTAACTCTGTTTGCCTCTATTTAACTCTGTTTGCCTCTGTTTAACTCTGTTTCACTCTGTTTGCCTCTGTTTAACTCTGTTTAACTCTGTTTGCCTCTGTTTAACTCTGATTAAACTTGTTTGCCTCTGTTTAACCCTGTGTGCCTCTGTTTGCCTCTTTTTAAGTCTGTTTAACTCTGTTTGCCTCTGCTTACCTCTGTTTAACTCTGTGTAACTCTGTTTTCCTCTGTTTAATTCTGATTAACTCTGTTTGAAGCTGTTTGCCTCTGTTTCAGTCTGTTTAACTCTGTTTGTCTCTGCTTAATTCTGTTTCAATCTGGTTCCATCTGTTTAACTCTCTTTAACTCTTTTTGCCTCTGTTTAACTCTGTTTGCCTCTGTTTAACTCTGTTTCAATCTGTTTGCCTCTGTTTGCCTCTGATTTACTCTGTTTGCCTCTGTTTGACTCTGTTTACTTCTGTTTAACTCTGTTTAACTCTGTTTGCCTCTCTTTAACTCTGTTTAACGCTGTTTACTTCTGTTTAACTCTGTTTAACTCTGTTTGCCTCTCTTTAACTCTGTTTAACTCTGTTTGCCTCTGTTTTACCCTGTTTGCCTCTTTATGCCTCTGTTGAAGTCTGTTTAACTCTGTTTGCCTCTGTTTGCCCCTGTTTAACTCTTTGTAACTCTTTTTTTCCTCTGTTTAACTCTGTTTAACTCTTTTTTCCTCTGTTTGCCTCTGTTTAACTCTGTGTAACTCTGTGTAACTCTGTGTAACTCTCTTTTCCTCTTTTTAACTCTGTTTGCCTCTGTTTAACTCTGTTTAACACTGTTTGCCTCTTTTTGCCTCTGTTTTAATCTGTCTGCTTCTGTTTGCCTCTGTTTAAATCTATTTAACCTTGTTTGCCTCTGTTTCCTTCTCTTTAAGTCTGTTTAACTCTGTTTGCCTCTGTTTGCCTGTGTTAAACTCTGTGTAACTCTGTTTCAATCTGTTTAACTCTGTGTGCCTCTGTTTGCATCTGTTTAACTCTGATTAACTCTGTTTGCCTCTTTTTGCCTCTGTTTGACTCTGTATGCCTCTGTTTAAACCTGTTTGCCTCTTTATGCCTCTGTTTAAGTCTGTTTATATCTGTTTTCCTCTCTTTGCCTCTGTTTAACTCTGTGTAATTGTTTTCCTCTGTTTAACTCTGTTTCCCTCTGTTTAACTCTTTATGCCACTGGTTTACTCTGTGTAACTCTGTTTTCCTCTGTTTAACTCTGCTTAAACCTGTTTCCCTCTGTTTAACACTGTTTAAATCTTTTTGCCTGTTTAACTCTGTTTGCCTCTGTTTGCCTCTGTTTCACTCTGCGAAACTCTCTTTTCCTCTGTTTAACTCTCTTTGCCTCTGTTTAACTCTGTTTAACTCTTTTTCCTCTGTTTAACTCTGTTTAAGTCTTTTTGCCTCTGTTTAACTCTGTTTCCCTCTGTTTAACTCTTTATGCCACTGTTTTACTCTGTGTAACTCTGTTTTCCTCTGTTTAACTCTGCTTAAACCTGTTTCCCTGTTTAGAACTGTTAAACTCTTTATGCCTCTGTTTAAATCTTTTTGCCTCTGTTTAACTCTGCGTAACTCTCTTTTCCTCTGTTTAACTCTCTTTGCCTCTGTTTAACTCTGTTTCCCACTGTTTAACTCTCTTTAACTCTTTTTGCCTCTGTTTAACTCTTTTTGCCTCTGTTTAACTCCTTTTGCCTCTGTTTAACTCTGTTTAACTCTGTTTCAATCTGTTTAAATCTGTGTAACACTTTTCGCCTCATTTGACTCTATTTAACTCTGTTTGCCTATGTAAGCGTCTGTATAACTCTGTTTAACTCTGTTTGCCTCTCTTTGCCTCTGCTTAACTCTGTGTAATTCTATTTTCCACTGTTTAACTCTGTTTCCCTCAGTTTAACTCTTTTTGCCACTGTTTAACTCTGTTTGCCTCTGTTTCCTTCTGTTTAACTCTGCTTAACTCTGTTTCCCTCTGTTTAACACTGTTTAACTCTTTTTCCCTCTGTTTAACTCTGTTTGCCTCTGTTTGCCTCTGTTTATCTCTGTGTAATCTCCTTTCCTCTGTTTAACTCTGTTTGCCTCTGTTTAACTCTGTTTAATTCTTTTTGCCTCTGTTTAACTCTGATTAACTCTGTTTGCCTCTATTTAACTCTGTTTGCCTCTGTTTAACTCTGTTTCACTCTGTTTGCCTCTGTTTAACTCTGATTAAACTTGTTTGCCTCTATTTGCCTCTGTTTAACCCTGTGTGCCTCTGTTTGCCTCTTTTTAAGTCTGTTTAACTCTGTTTGCCTCTGCTTACCTCTGTTTAACTCTGTGTAACTCTGTTTTCCTCTGTTTAATTCTGATTAACTCTGTTTGCCTCTGTTCGCCTCTGTTTGACTCTGTTTACTTCTGTTTAACTCTGTTTGACTCTGTTTGCCTCTCTTTAACTCTGTTTAACTCTGTTTGCCTCTGTTTTACCCTGTTTGCCTCTGCTTAAGTCTGTTTAACTCTCTTTGCCTCTGTTTGCCTCTGTTTAACTCTGTGTAACTCTTTTTTCCTCTGTTTAACTCTGTTTCCCTCTGTTTAACACTGTTTAACTCTGTTTGCCTCTGTTTGCTTCTGTGTAACTCTGTGTAACTCTGTGTAACTCTCTTTCCCTCTGTTTAACTCTGTTTGCCTCTGTTTAACTCCGTTTGTCTCTGTTTGCCTCTGTTTGACTCTGTTTAACACTGTTTGCCTCTTTGTGCCTCTGTTTTAATCTGTCTGCTTCTGTTTGCCTCTGTTTAAATCTATTTAACCTTGTTTGCCTCTGTTTCCTTCTCTTTAAGTCTGTTTAACTCTGTTTGCCTCTGTTTGCCTGTGTTAAACTCTGTGTAACTCTGTTTCAATCTGTTTAACTCTGTTTGCCTCTGTTTGCCTCTGTTTAACTCTGATTTACCCTTTTTGCATCTTTTTGCCTCATTTAAATCTGTCTGCTTCTGTTTGCCTCTGTTTACCTCTATTTAAATCTATTTAACATTGTTTGCCTCTGTTTCCTTCTCTTTAAGTCTGTTTAACTCTGTTTGCCTCTGTTTGCCTGTGTTAAACTCTGTGTAACTCTGTTTCAATCTGTTGAACTCTGTTTGCCTCTGTTTAACTCTGATTAACTCTGTTTGTCTCTGCTTAATTCTGTTTCAATCTGGTTCCATCTGTTTACCTCTGTTAAACTCTTTTTGCCTCTGTTTAACTCTGTTTAACTCTGTTTGCCTCTGTTTAACTCTGTTTCAATCTGTTTGCCTCTGTTTGCCTCTGCTTAACTCTGATTAACTCTGTTTGCCTCTGTTTGACTCTGTTTGACTCTGTTTACTTCTGTTTAACTCTGTTTAACTCTGTTTGCCTCTCTTTAACTCTGTTTAACTCTGTTTACTTCTGTTTAACTCTGTTTAACTCTGCCTCTCTTTAACTCTGTTTAACTCTGTTTGCCTCTGTTTTACCCTGTTTGCCTCTTTATGCCTCTGTTTAAGTCTGTTTAACTCTGTTTGCCTCTGTTTGCCTCTGTTTAACTCTGTGTAACTCTTTTTTCCTCTGTTTAACTCTGTTTCCCTCTGTTTAACACTGTTTAACTCTGTTTAACTCTGTTTGCCTCTGTTTGCCTCTGTTTAACTCTGTGTAACTCTGTGTAACTCTGTGTAACTCCCTTTTCCTCTGTTTAACTCTGTGTGCCTCTGTTAAACTGTTTGCCTCTGTTTAACTCTGTGTAACTCTTTTTTCCTCTGTTTAACTCTGTTTCCCTCTGTTTAACACTGTTTAACTCTGTTTAACTCTGTTTACTTCTGTTTAACTCTGTTTGACTCTGTTTGCCTCTCTTTAACTCTGTTTAACTCTGTTTGCCTCTGTTTTACCCTGTTTGCCTCTGCTTAAGTCTGTTTAACTCTGTTTGCCTCTGTTTGCCTCTGTTTAACTCTGTGTAACTCTTTTTCCTCTGTTTAACACTGTTTCCCTCTGTTTAACACTGTTTAACTCTGTTTGCCTCTGTTTAACTCTGTGTAACTCTGTGTAACTCTGTGTAACTCTCTTTTCCTCTGTTTAACTCTGTTTGCCTCTGTTTAACTCTGTTTAACACTGTTTGCCTCTTTTTGCCTCTGTTTTAATCTGTCTGCTTCTGTTTGCCTCTGTTTAAATCTATTTAACCTTGTTTGCCTCTGTTTCCTTCTCTTTAAGTCTGTTTAACTCTGTTTGCCTCTGTTTGCCTGTGTTAAACTCTGTGTAACTCTGTTTCAATCTGTTTAACTCTGTGTGCCTCTGTTTGCATCTGTTTAACTCTGATTAACTCTGTTTGCCTCTTTTTGCCTCTGTTTGACTCTGTATGCCTCTGTTTAAACCTGTTTGCCTCTTTATGCCTCTGTTTAAGTCTGTTTAACTCTGTTTTCCTCTCTTTGCCTCTGTTTAACTCTGTGTAATTGTTTTCCTCTGTTTAACTCTGTTTCCCTCTGTTTAACTCTTTATGCCACTGTTTTACTCTGTGTAACTCTGTTTTCCTCTGTTTAACTCTGCTTAAACCTGTTTCCCTGTTTAGAACTGTTAAACTCTTTATGTCTCTGTTTAAATCTTTTTGCCTCTGTTTAACTCTGCGTAACTCTCTTTTCCTCTGTTTAACTCTCTTTGCCTCTGTTTAACTCTTTTTCCCTCTGTTTTACTCTGTTTAACTCTTTTTGCCTCTGTTTAACTCTTTTTCCCTCTGTTTAACTCTGTTTAACTCTGTTTGCCTCTGTCTGACTCTGTTTCAATCTGTTTAACTCTGTTTCCCTCTGTTTAACTCTGTGTAACGCTTTTCGCCTCTGTTTAACTCTGTTTAACTCTGCTTGCCTCTGTTTGCCTCTATATAACTCTGTTTAACTCTGTTTGCCTCTCTTTGCCTCTGTTTAACTCTTTGTAACTCTGTTTTCCTCTGTTTAACTCTGTTTGCCACTGTTTAACTCTCTTTAACTCTTTTTGCCTCTGTTTAACTCTTTTTGCCTCTGTTTAACTCTGTTTAACTCTGTTTCAATCTGTTTAAATCTGTGTAACACTTTTCGCCTCATTTGACTCTATTTAACTCTGTTTGCCTATGTAAGCGTCTGTATAACTCTGTTTAACTCTGTTTGCCTCTCTTTGCCTCTGCTTAACTCTGTGTAATTCTATTTTCCACTGTTTAACTCTGTTTCCCTCAGTTTAACTCTTTTTGCCACTGTTTAACTCTGTTTGCCTCTGTTTCCTTCTGTTTAACTCTGCTTAACTCTGTTTCCCTCTGTCTAACACTGTTTAACTCTTTTTCCCTCTGTTTGCCTCTGTTTGCCTCTGTTTATCTCTGTGTAACTCTCCTTTCCTCTGTTTAACTCTGTTTGCCTCTGTTTAACTCTGTTTAATTCTTTGCCTCTGTTTAACTCTGATTAACTCTGTTTGCCTCTATTTAACTCTGTTTGCCTCTGTTTAACTCTGTTTCACTCTGTTTGCCTCTGTTTAACTCTGTTTAACTCTGTTTGCCTCTGTTTGCCTCTGTTTAACTCTGATTAAACTTGTTTGCCTCTATTGCCTCTGTTTAACCCTGTGTGCCTCTGTTTGCCTCTTTTTAAGTCTGTTTAACTCTGTTTGCCTCTGCTTACCTCTGTGTAACTCTGTGTAACTCTGTTTTCCTCTGTTTAATTCTGATTAACTCTGTTTGCCTCTGTTCGCCTCTGTTTGACTCTGTTTACTTCTGTTTAACTCTGTTTGCCTCTCTTTAACTCTGTTTAACTCTGTTTACTTCTGTTTAACTCTGTTTGACTCTGTTTGCCTCTCTTTAACTCTGTTTAACTCTGTTTGCCTCTGTTTTACCCTGTTTGCCTCTGCTTAAGTCTGTTTAACTCTGTTTGCCTCTGTTTGCCTCTGTTTAACTCTGTGTAACTCTTTTTTCCTCTGTTTAACTCTTTTTAACTCTATTTCCCTCTGTTTAACTCTTTTTCCCTCTGTTTAACTCTGTTTGCCTCTGTTTGACTCTGTTTCAATCTGTTTAACTCTCTTTCCCTCTGTTTAACTCTGTGTAACTCTTTTTGCCTCTGTTTAACTCTGTGTAACTCTTTTTGCCTCTGTTTAACTCTGTTTAACTCTGTTTGCCTCTGTTTGCTTCTGTATAACTCTCTTTAACTCTGTTTGCTTCTCTTTGCCTCTGTTTGACTCTGTGTAATTCTTTTTTCCTCTGTTTAAGTCTGTTTTCCTCTGTTTAACTCTGTTTGACTCTGTTTCCCTCTGTTTAACACTGTTTAACACTTTTTGACTCTGTTAAACTCTGTTTGCCTCTGTTTCCCTCTGTTTAACTCTGTGTAACTCTGTGTAACTCTCTTTTCCTCTGTTTAACTCTGTTTGCCTCTCTTTGCTCTGTTTAACTCTGTAATACTGTTTTCCTCTGTTTAACTCTGTTTCCCTCTGTTTAACTCTTTATGCCTCTGTTTAACTCTGTGTAACTCTGTTTTCCTCTGTTTAACTCTGCTTAAACCTGTTTCCCTCTGTTTAACACTGTTTAACTCTTTTTGTCTCTGTTTAACTCTATTTGCCTCTGTTTAACTCTGTGTAAATCTCTTTTCCTCTGTTTAACTCTCTTTGCCTCTGTTTAACTCTGTTTAACTCTTTTTCCCTCTGTTTAAATCTCTTTAACTGTTTTTGCCTCTGTTTAACTCTTTTTCCCTCTGTTTAACTCTGTTTAACTCTGTTTGCCTCTGTCTGACTCTGTTTCAATCTGTTTAACTCTGTTTCCCTCTGTTTAACTCTGTGTAACTCTTTTCGCCTCTGTTTAACTCTGTTTAACTCTGTTTGCCTCTGTTTGCTTCTGTATAACTCTCTTTAACTCTGTTTGCTTCTCTTTGCCTCTGTTTGACTCTGTGTAATTCTTTTTTCCTCTGTTTAAGTCTGTTTTCCTCTGTTTAACTCTGTTTAACTCTGTTTCCCTCTGTTTAACACTGTTTAACACTTTTTGACTCTGTTAAACTCTGTTTGCCTCTGTTTCCCTCTGTTTAACTCTGTGTAACTCTGTGTAACTCTCTTTTCCTCTGTTTAACTCTGTTTGCCTCTCTTTGCCTCTGTTTAACTCTGTAATACTGTTTTCCTCTGTTTAACTCTGTTTCCCTCTGTTTAACTCTTTATGCCTCTGTTTAACTCTGTGTAACTCTGTTTTCCTCTGTTTAACTCTGCTTAAACCTGTTTCCCTCTGTTTAACACTGTTTAACTCTTTTTGTCTCTGTTTAACTCTATTTGCCTCTGTTTAACTCTGTGTAAATCTCTTTTCCTCTGTTTAACTCTCTTTGCCTCTGTTTAACTCTGTTTAACTCTTTTTCCCTCTGTTTAAATCTCTTTAACTGTTTTTGCCTCTGTTTAACTCTTTTTCCCTCTGTTTAACTCTGTTTAACTCTGTTTGCCTCTGTCTGACTCTGTTTCAATCTGTTTAACTCTGTTTCCCTCTGCTTAACTCTGGGTAACTCTTTTCGCCTCTGTTTAACTCTGTTTAACTCTGTTTGCCTCTGTCTGCCTCTGTATAACTCTGTTTAACTCTGTTTGCCTCACTTTGCCTCTGTTTAACTCTGTGTAATTCTGTTTTACTATGTTTAACTCTGTTTCCCTCTGTTTAACTCTTTTTGCCACTGTTGCACTCTGTGTATCTCTATTTTCCTCTGTTTAACTCTGTTTCCCTCTGTTTAACACTGTTTAACTCTTTTTGCCTCTGTTAAACTCTGTTTGCCTCTGTTTGCCTCCGTTTAACTCTGTTTAACTCTGTGTAACTCTCTTTTCCTCTTTTTAACTCTTTTTGCCTCTGTTTAACTCTGTTTGCCTCTGTTTGCCTCTGTTTAACTCTGTTTAACCCTGTTTGCCATTTTTTGCCTCTGTTTAAATCTGTCTGCTTCTGTTTGCCTCTGTTTAAATCTATTTAACCTTGTTTGCCTCTGTTTCCTTCTCTTTAAGTCTGTTTAACTCTGTTTAACTCTGTTTGCCTGTGTTTAACTCTGTGTAACTCTGTTTCAATCTGTTTAACACTGTTTGCCTCTGTTTAACTCTGTGTAAATCTATTTGCCTCTGTTTAACTCTGTTTAACTCTGTTTAACTCTGTTTAACTCTGTTTAACTCTGTTTTACCCTTTTTGCATCTTTTTGCCTCATTTAAATCTGTCCGCTTCTGTTTGCCTCTGTTTACCTCTATTTAAATCTATTTAACATTGTTTGCCTCTGTTTCCTTCTCTTTAAGTCTGTTTAACTCTGTTTGCCTCTGTTTGCCTGTGTTTAACTCTGTGTAACTCTGTTTCAATCTGTTTAACTCTGCTTAACTCTGTTTGCCTCTGTTTAACTCTGTGTAACTCTTTTTGCCTCTGTTTAACTCTGATTAACTCTGTGTAACTCTGTTTGCCTCTGTTTAACTCTGTTTCCCTCTGTTTAAATCTGTTTAACTCTTTTTGCATCTGTATAACCCAGTTCACCTCTTTATGCCTCTGTTTAAGTCTGCCTAACTCTGTTTGCCTCTGTGTGCCTCTGGTTAACTCTGTGTAACTCTGTTTTCCTCTGTTGAACTCTGTTTAACTCTGTTTCCCTCTGTTTAACAGTGTTTAACTCTTTTTGCCTCTGTTGAAATCTGTTAAACTCTGTTTTCCTCTGTTTAACTCTGATTAACTTGTTTGAAGCTGTTTGCCATTGTTTCAGTCTGTTTAACTCTGTTTGCCGCTGCTTAACTCTGGTTCAAACTGCTTCCCCCTGTTTAACTCTCTTTAACTCGTTTTGCCTCTGTTTAACTCTGTTTAACTTTGTTTGCCTCTGTTTAACTCTGTTTAACTCTGTTTGCCTCTCTTTAACTCTGTTTAACTCTGTTTGCCTCTGTTTCATTCTGTGTAACTCTGTTTTCCTCTGTTTAACTTTGTTTCCCTCTGTTTAAATCTGTTTAACTCTGTTTGCCTCTGTTTAACCCAGTTTGCCTCTTTATGCCTCTGTTTAAGTCTGCTTAACTCTGTTTGCCTCTGTGTGCCTCTGTTTAACTCTGTGTAACTCTTTTTTCCTCTGTTGAACTCTGTTTAACTCTGTTTCCCTCTGTTTAACAGTGTTTAACTCTTTTTGCCTCTGTTTAAATCTGTTAAACTCTGTTTACCTCTGTTTAACTCTGTTTAACTCTATTTGCCTCTCTTTAACTCTGTTTAACTCTGTTTGCCTCTGTTCAACCCTGTTTGCCTCTTTATGCCTCTGTTTAAGTCTGTTTAACTCTGTTTGCCTCTCTTTGCCTCTGTTTAAATCTGTGTAATTCTGTTTTCCTCTGTTTCCCTCTGTTTAACTCTTTATGCCTCTGTTTAACTCTGTGTAACTCTGTTTTCCTCTGTTTAACTCTGCTTAAACCTGTTTCCCTCTGCTTAACACTGTTTAACTCTTTTTGTCTCTGTTTAACTCTGTTTGCCTCTGTTTAACTCTGTGTAAATCTCTTTTCCTCTGTTTAACTCTCTTTGCCTCTGTTTAACTCTGTTTAACTCTTTTTCCCTCTGTTTAAATCTCTTTAACTGTTTTTGCCTCTGTTTAACTCTTTTTCCCTCTGTTTAACTCTGTTTGCCTCTGTCTGACTCTGTTTCAATCTGTTTAACTCTGTTTCCCTCTGTTTAACTCTGTGTAACTCTTTTCGCCTCTGTTTAACTCTGTTTAACTCTGTTTGCCTCTGTCTGCCTCTGTATAACTCTGTTTAACTCTGTTTGCCTCTGTTTAACTCTTTTTGCCACTGTTGTACTCTGTGTATCTCTATTTTCCTCTGTTTAACTCTGTTTAACTCTGTTTCCCTCTGTTTAACACTGTTTAACTCTTTTTGCCTCTGTTAAACTCTGTTTGCCTCTGTTTAACTCTGTTTAACCCTGTTTGCCATTTTTTGCCTCTGTTTAAATCTGTCTGCTTCTGTTTGCCTCTGTTTAAATCTATTTAACCTTGTTTGCCTCTGTTTCCTTCTCTTTAAGTCTGTTTAACTCTGTTTAACTCTGTTTGCCTGTTTTTAACTCTGTGTAACTCTGTTTCAATCTGTTTAACACTGTTTGCCTCTGTTTAACTCTGTGTAAATCTATTTGTCTCTGTTTAACTCTGTTTAACTCTGTTTGCCTCTGTTTAACTCTGTTTTACCCTTTTTGCATCTTTTTGCCTCATTTAAATCTGTCTGGTTCTGTTTGCCTCTGTTTACCTCTATTTAAATCTATTTAACATTGTTTGCCTCTGTTTCCTTCTCTTTAAGTCTGTTTAACTCTGTTTGCCTCTGTTTGCCTGTGTTTAACTCTGTGTAACTCTGTTTCAATCTGTTTAACTCTGCTTAACTCTGTTTGCCTCTGTTTAACTCTGTGTAACTCTTTTTGCCTCTGTTTAACTCTGATTAACTCTGTGTAACTCTGTTTGCCTCTGTTTAACTCTGTTTCCCTCTGTTTAAATCTGTTTAACTCTTTTTGCATCTGTATAACCCAGTTCGCCTCTTTATGCCTCTGTTTAAGTCTGCCTAACTCTGTTTGCCTCTGTGTGCCTCTGGTTAACTCTGTGTAACTCTGTTTTCCTCTGTTGAACTCTGTTTAACTCTGTTTCCCTCTGCTTAACAGTGTTTAACTCTTTTTGCCTCTGTTGAAATCTGTTAAACTCTGTTTTCCTCTGTTTAACTCTGATTAACTTGTTTGAAGCTGTTTGCCATTGTTTCAGTCTGTTTAACTCTGTTTGCCGCTGCTTAACTCTGGTTCAAACTGCTTCCCCCTGTTTAACTCTCTTTAACTCGTTTTGCACTGTTTAACTCTGTTTAACTTTGTTTGCCTCTGTTTAACTGTGTTTAACTCTGTTTGCCTCTCTTTAACTCTGTTTAACTCTGTTTGCCTCTGTTTCATTCTGTGTAACTCTGTTTTCCTCTGTTTAACTTTGTTTCCCTCTGTTTAAATCTGTTTAACTCTGTTTGCCTCTGTTTAACCCAGTTTGCCTCTTTATGCCTCTGTTTAAGTCTGCTTAACTCTGTTTGCCTCTGTGTGCCTCTGTTTAACTCTGTGTAACTCTTTTTTCCTCTGTTGAACTCTGTTTAACTCTGTTTCCCTCTGTTTAACAGTGTTTAACTCTTTTTGCCTCTGTTTAAATCTGTTAAACTCTGTTTACCTCTGTTTAACTCTGTTTAACTCTATTTGCCTCTCTTTAACTCTGTTTAACTCTGTTTGCCTCTGTTCAACCCTGTTTGCCTCTTTAAGCCTCTGTTTAAGTCTGTTTAACTCTGTTTGCCTCTCTTTGCCTCTGTTTAACTCTGTGTAATTCTGTTTTCCTCTGTCTAACTCTGTTTCCCTCTGTTTAACTCTTTATGCCTCTGTTTAACTCTGTGTAACTCTGTTTTCCTCTGTTTAACTCTGCTTAAACCTGTTTCCCTCTGCTTAACACTGTTTAACTCTTTTTGTCTCTGTTTAACTCTGTTTGCCTCTGTTTAACTCTGTGTAAATCTCTTTTCCTCTGTTTAACTCTCTTTGCCTCTGTTTAACTCTGTTTAACTCTTTTTCCCTCTGTTTAAATCTGTTTACCTCTGTTTGCCTCTGTCTGACTCGTTTCAATCTGTTTAACTCTGTGTAACTCTTTTCGCCTCTGTTTAACTCTGTTTAACTCTGTTTGCCTCTGTCTGCCTCTGTATAACTCTGTTTAACTCTGTTTGCCTCTCTTTGCCTCTGTTTAACTCTGTGTAATTCTGTTTTACTATGTTTAACTCTGTTTAACTCTGTTTCCCTCTGTTTAACACTGTTTAACTCTTTTTGCCTCTGTTAAACTCTGGTTGCCTCTGTTTGCCTCTGTTTAACTCTGTTTAGCTCTGTGTAACTCTCTTTTCCTCTTTTTAACTCTTTTTGCCTCTGTTTAACTCTGTTTGCCTCTGTTTGCCTCTGTTTAACTCTGTTTAACCCTGTTTTGCCATTTTTTGCCTCTGTTTAAATCTGTCTGCTTCTGTTTGCCTCTGTTTAAATCTATTTAACCTTGTTTGCCTCTGTTTCCTTCTCTTTAAGTCTGTTTAACTCTGTTTAACTCTGTTTGCCTGTGTTTAACTCTGTGTAACTCTGTTTCAATCTGTTTAACACTGTTTGCCTCGGTTTAACTCTGTGTAAATCTATTTGCCTCTGTTTAACTCTGTTTAACTCTGTTTGCCTCTGTTTAACTCTGTTTTACCCTTTTTGCATCTTTTTGCTTCATTTAAATCTGTCTGCTTCTGTTTGCCTCTGTTTACCTCTATTTAAATCTATTTAACATTGTTTGCCCCTTTTTCCTTCTCTTTAAGTCTGTTTAACTCTATTTGCCTCTCTTTAACTCTGTTTAACTCTGTTTGCCTCTGTTCAACCCTGTTTGCCTCTTTTTGCCTCTGTTTAAATCTGTTAAACTCTGTTTTCCTCTGTTTAACTCTGATTAACTTGTTTGAAGCTGTTTGCCATTGTTTCAGTCTGTTTAACTCTGTTTGCCGCTGCTTAACTCTGGTTCAAACTGCTTCCCCCTGTTTAACTCTCTTTAACTCGTTTTGCCTCTGTTTAACTTTGTTTGCCTCTGTTTAACTCTGTTTAACTCTGTTTGCCTCTCTTTAACTCTGTTTAACTCTGTTTGCCTCTGTTTCATTCTGTGTAACTCTGTTTTCCTCTGTTTAACTTTGTTTCCCTCTGGTTAAATCTGTTTAACTCTGTTTGCCTCTGTTTAACCCAGTTTGCCTCTTTATGCCTCTGTTTAAGTCTGCTTAACTCTGTTTGCCTCTGTGTGCCTCTGTTTAACTCTGTGTAACTCTGTTTTCCTCTGTTGAACTCTGTTTAACTCTGTTTCCCTCTGTTTAACAGTGTTTAACTCTTTTTGCCTCTGTTTAAATCTCTTAAACTCTGTTTACCTCTGTTTAACTCTGTTTAACTCTATTTGCCTCTCTTTAACTCTGTTTAACTCTGTTTGCCTCTGTTCAACCCTGTTTGCCTCTTTATGCCTCTGTTTAAGTCTGTTTAACTCTGTTTGCCTCTCTTTGCCTCTGTTTAACTCTGTGTAATTCTGTTTTCCTCTGTTTAACTCTGCTTCCCTCTGTTTAACTCTTTATGCCTCTGTTTAACTCTGTGTAACTCTGTTTTCCTCTGTTTAACTCTGCTTAAACCTGTTTCCCTCTGTTTAACACTGTTTAACTCTTTTTGTCTCTGTTTAACTCTGTTTGCCTCTGTTTAACTCTGTGTGAATCTCTTTTCCTCTGTTTAACTCTCTTTGCCTCTGTTTAACTGTGTTTAACTCTTTTTCCCTCTGTTTAAATCTGTTTAACTGTTTTTGCCTCTGTTTAACTCTTTTTCCCACTGTTTCACTCTGTTTAACTCTGTTTGCATCTGTCTGACTCTGTTTCAATCTGTTTAACTCTGTTTCCCTCTGTTTAAATCTGTGTAACTCTTTTCGCCTCTGTTTAACTCTGTTTAACTCTGTTTGCCTCTGTCTGCCTCTGTATAACTCTGTTTAACTCTGTTTGCCTCTCTTTGCCTCTGTTTAACTCTGTGTAATTCTGTTTTACTATGTTTAACTCTGTTTCCCTCTGTTTAACTCTTTTTGCCACTGTTGTACTCTGTGTATCTCTATTTTCCTCTGTTTAACTCTGTTTAACTCTGTTTCCCTCTGTTTAAATCTGTTTAACTCTTTTTGCATCTGTATAACCCAGTTCGCCTCTTTATGCCTCTGTTTAAGTCTGCCTAACTCTGTTTGCCTCTGTGTGCCTCTGTATAACTCTGTTTAACTCTGTTTGCCTCTGTTTAACTCTGTGTAATTCTGTTTTACTATGTTTAACTCTGTTTCCCTCTGTTTAACTCTTTTTGCCACTGTTGTACTCTGTGTATCTCTATTTTCCTCTGTTTAACTCTGTTTAACTCTGTTTCCCTCTGTTTAACACTGTTTAACTCTTTTTGCCTCTGTTTGCCTCTGTTTGCCTCTGTTTAACTCTGTGTGAATCTCTTTTCCTCTTTTTAACTCTTTTTGCCTCTGTTTGCCTCTGTTTAACTCTGTTTAACTCTGTGTAACTCTCTTTTCCTCTTTTTAACTCTTTTTGCCTCTGTTTAACTCTGTTTGCCTCTGTTTGCCTCTGTTTAACTCTGTTTAACCCTGTTTGCCATTTTTTGCCTCTGTTTAAATCTGTCTGCTTCTGTTTGCCTCTGTTTAAATCTATTTAACCTTGTTTGCCTCAGTTTCCTTCTCTTTAAGTCTGTTTCCCTCTGTTTAACTCTTTTTGCCACTGTTGTACTCTGTGTATCTCTATTTTCCTCTGTTTAACTCTGTTTAACTCTGTTTCCCTCTGTTTAAATCTGTTTAACTCTTTTTGCATCTGTATAACCCAGTTCGCCTCTTTATGCCTCTGTTTAAGTCTGCCTAACTCTGTTTGCCTCTGTGTGCCTCTGTATAACTCTGTTTAACTCTGTTTGCCTCTGTTTAACTCTGTGTAATTCTGTTTTACTATGTTTAACTCTGTTTCCCTCTGTTTAACTCTTTTTGCCACTGTTGTACTCTGTGAATCTCTATTTTCCTCTGTTTAACTCTGTTTAACTCTGTTTCCCTCTGTTTAACACTGTTTAACTCTGTTTGCCTCTGTTTGCCTCTGTTTGCCTCTGTTTAACTCTGTGTGAATCTCTTTTCCTCTTTTTAACTCTTTTTGCCTCTGTTTGCCTCTGTTTAACTCTGTTTAACTCTGTGTAACTCTCTTTTCCTCTTTTTAACTCTTTTTGCCTCTGTTTATCTCTGTTTGCCTCTGTTTGCCTCTGTTTAACTCTGTTTAACCCTGTTTGCCATTTTTTGCCTCTGTTTAAATCTGTCTGCTTCTGTTTGCCTCTGTTTAAATCTATTTAACCTTGTTTGCCTCAGTTTCCTTCTCTTTAAGTCTGTTTAACTCTGTTTAACTCTGTTTGCCTGTGTTTAACTCTGTGTAACTCTGTTTCAATCTGTTTAACACTGTTTGCCTCTGTTTAACTCTGTGTAAATCTATTTGCCTCTGTTTAACTCTGTTTGCCTCTGTTTAACTCTGTTTTACCCTTTTTGCATCTTTTTGCCTCATTTAAATCTGTCTGCTTCTGTTTGCCTCTGTTTACCTCTATTTAAATCTATTTAACATTGTTTGCCCCTTTTTCCTTCTCTTTAAGTCTGTTTAACTCTATTTGCCTCTCTTTAACTCTGTTTAACTCTGTTTGCCTCTGTTTGCCTCTGTTTAACTCTGTTTAACCCTGTTTGCCATTTTTTGCCTCTGTTTAAATCTGTCTGCTTCTGTTTGCCTCTGTTTAAATCTATTTAACCTTGTTTGCCTCTGTTTCCTTCTCTTTAAGTCTGTTTAACTCTGTTTAACTCTGTTTGCCTGTGTTTAACTCTGTGTAACTCTGTTTCAATCTGTTTAACACTGTTTGCCTCTGTTTAACTCTGTGTAAATCTATTTGCCTCTGTTTAACTCTGTTTAACTCTGTTTGCCTCTGTTTAACTCTGTTTTACCCTTTTTGCATCTTTTTGCCTCATTTAAATCTGTCTGCTTCTGTTTGCCTCTGTTTACTTCTATTTAAATCTATTTAACATTGTTTGCCTCTGTTTCCTTCTCTTTAAGTCTGTTTAACTCTGTTTGCCTCTGTTTGCCTGTGTTTAACTCTGTGTAACTCTGTTTCAATCTGTTTAACTCTGCTTAACTCTGTTTGCCTCTGTTTAACTCTGTGTAACTCTTTTTGCCTCTGTTTAACTCTGATTAACTCTGTGTAACTCTGTTTGCCTCTGTTTAACTCTGTTTCCCTCTGTTTAAATCTGTTTAACTCTTTTTGCATCTGTATAACCCAGTTCGCCTCTTTATGCCTCTGTTTAAGTCTGCCTAACTCTGTTTGCCTCTGTGTGCCTCTGGTTAACTCTGTGTAACTCTGTTTTCCTCTGTTGAACTCTGTCTAACTCTGTTTCCCTCTGCTTAACAGTGTTTGACTCTTTTTGCCTCTGTTGAAATCTGTTAAACTCTGTTTTCCTCTGTTTAACTCTGATTAACTTGTTTGAAGCTGTTTGCCATTGTTTCAGTCTGTTTAACTCTGTTTGCCGCTGCTTAACTCTGGTTCAAACTGCTTCCCCCTGTTTAACTCTCTTTAACTCGTTTTGCCTCTGTTTAACTCTGTTTAACTTTGTTTGCCTCTGTTTAACTGTGTTTAACTCTGTTTGCCTCTCTTTAACTCTGTTTAACTCTGTTTGCCTCTGTTTCATTCTGTGTAACTCTGTTTAACTTTGTTTCCCTCTGTTTAAATCTGTTTAACTCTGTTTGCCTCTGTTTAACCCAGTTTGCCTCTTTATGCCTCTGTTTAAGTCTGCTTAACTCTGTTTGACTCTTTATGCCTCTGTTTAACTCTGTGTAACTCTGTTTTCCTCTGTTTAACTCTGCTTAAACCTGTTTCCCTCTGTTTAACACTGTTTAACACTTTTTGTCTCTGTTTAACTCTGTTTGCCTCTGTTTAACTCTGTGTAAATCTCTTTTCCTCTGTTTAACTCTCTTTGCCTCTGTTTAACTCTGTTTAACTCTTTTTCCCTCTGTTTAAATCTGTTTACCTCTGTTTGCCTCTGTCTGACTCGTTTCAATCTGTTTAACTCTGTTTCCCTGTGTATAACTCTGTGTAACTCTTTTCACCTCTGTTTAACTCTGTTTAACTCTGTTTGCCTCTGTCTGCCTCTGTATAACTCTGTTTAACTCTGTTTGCCTCTCTTTGCCTCTGTTTAACTCTGTGTAATTCTGTTTTACTATGTTTCAATCTGTTCAACTCTGTTTCCCTCTGTTTCACACTGTTTAACTCTTTTTGCCTCTGTTAAACTCTGTTTGCCTCTGTTTGCCTCTGTTTGCCTCTGTTTAAAACTGTTTAACTCTGTGTAACTCTCTTTTCCTCTTTTTAACTCTTTTTGCCTCTGTTTAACTCTGTTTGCCTCTGTTTGCCTCTGTTTAACTCTGTTTAACCCTGTTTGCCATTTTTTGCCTCTGTTTAAATCTGTCTGCTTCTGTTTGCCTCTGTTTAAATCTATTTAACCTTGTTTGCCTCTGTTTCCTTCTCTTTAAGTCTGTTTAACTCTGTTTAACTCTGTTTGCCTGTGTTTAACTCTGTGTAACTCTGTTTCAATCTGTTTAACACTGTTTGCCTCTGTTTAACTCTGTGTAAATCTATTTGCCTCTGTTTAACTCTGTTTAACTCTGTTTGCCTCTGTTTAACTCTGTTTTACCCTTTTTGCATCTTTTTGCCTCATTTAAATCTGTCTGCTTCTGTTTGCCTCTGTTTACCTCTATCTAAATCTATTTAACATTGTTTGCCCCTTTTTCCTTCTCTTTAAGTCTGTTTAACTCTATTTGCCTCTCTTTAACTCTGTTTAACTCTGTTTGCCTCTGTTCAACCCTGTTTGCCTCTTTTTCCCTCTGTTTAAATCTGTTAAACTCTGTTTTCCTCTGTTTAACTCTGATTAACTTGTTTGAAGCTGTTTGCCATTGTTTCAGTCTGTTTAACTCTGTTTGCCGCTGCTTAACTCTGGTTCAAACTGCTTCCCCCTGTTTAACTCTCTTTAACTCGTTTTGCCTCTGTTTAACTCTGTTTAACTTTGTTTGCCTCTGTTTAACTGTGTTTAACTCTGTTTGCCTCTCTTTAACTCTGTTTAACTCTGTTTGCCTCTGTTTCATTCTGTGTAACTCTGTTTTCCTCTGTTTAACTTTGTTTCCCTCTGTTTAAATCTGTTTAACTCTGTTTGCCTCTGTTTAACCCAGTTTGCCTCTTTATGCCTCTGTTTAAGTCTGCTTAACTCTGTTTGCCTCTGTGTGCCTCTGTTTAACTCTGTGTAACTCTGTTTTCCTCTGTTGAACTCTGTTTAACTCTGTTTCCCTCTGTTTAACAGTGTTTAACTCTTTTTGCCTCTGTTTAAATCTGTTAAACTCTGTTTACCTCTGTTTAACTCTGTTTAACTCTATTTGCCTCTCTTTAACTCTGTTTAACTCTGTTTCCCTCTGTTTAAATCTTTATGCCTCTGTTTAACTCTGTGTGACTCTGTTTTCCTCTGTTTAACTCTGCTTAAACCTGTTTCCCTCTGTTTAACACTGTTTAACTCTTTTTGTCTCTGTTTAACTCTGTTTGCCTCTGTTTAACTCTGTGTGAATCTCTTTTCCTCTGTTTAACTCTTTTTCCCTCTGTTTAAATCGGTTTAACTGTTTTTGCCTCTGTTTAACTCTTTTTCCCTCTGTTTCACTCTGTTTAACTCTGTTTGCCTCTGTCTGACTCTGTTTCAATCTGTTTAACTCTGTTTCCCTCTGTTTAAATCTGTGTAACTCTTTTCGCCTCTGTTTAACTCTGTTTAACTCTGATTGCCTCTGTCTGCCTCTGTATAACTCTGTTTAACTCTGTTTGCCTCTCTTTGCCTCTGTTTAACTCTGTGTAATTCTGTTTTACTATGTTTAACTCTGTTTCCCTCTGTTTAACTCTTTTTGCCACTGTTGTACTCTGTGTATCTCTATTTTCCTCTGTTTAACTCTGTTTAACTCTGTTTCCCTCTGTTTAACACTGTTCAACTCTGTTTGCCTCTGTTAAACTCTGTTTGCCTCTGTTTAACTCTGTTTGCCTGTGTTTAACTCTGTGTAACTCTGTTTCAATCTGTTTAACACTGTTTGCCTCTGTTTAACTCTGTGTAAATCTAATTGCCTCTGTTTAACTCTGTTTGCCTCTGTTTAACTCTGTTTTACCCTTTTTGCATCTTTTTGCCTCATTTAAATCTGTCTGCTTCTGTTTGCCTCTGTTTACCTCTATTTAAATCTATTTAACATTGTTTGCCCCTTTTTCCTTCTCTTTAAGTCTGTATAACTCTATTTGCCTCTCTTTAACTCTGTTTAACTCTGTTTGCCTCTGTTTGCCTCTGTTTAACTCTGTTTAACTCTGTGTAACTCTCTTTTCCTCTTTTTAACTCTTTTTGCCTCTGTTTAACTCTGTTTGCCTCTGTTTAACTCTGTTTAACCCTGTTTGCCATTTTTTGCCTCTGTTTAAATCTGTCTGCTTCTGTTTGCCTCTGTTTAAATCTATTTAACCTTGTTTGCCTCTGTTTCCTTCTCTTTAAGTCTGTTTAACTCTGTTTAACTCTGTTTGCCTGTGTTTAACTCTGTGTAACTCTGTTTCAATCTGTTTAACACTGTTTGCCTCTGTTTAACTCTGTGTAAATCTATTTGCCTCTGTTTAACTCTGTTTAACTCTGTTTGCCTCTGTTTAACTCTGTTTTACCCTTTTTGCATCTTTTTGCCTCATTTAAATCTGTCTGCTTCTGTTTGCCTCTGTTTACCTCTATTTAAATCTATTTAACATTGTTTGTCTCTGTTTCCTTCTCTTTAAGTCTGTTTAACTCTGTTTGCCTCTGTTTGCCTGTGTTTAACTCTGTGTAACTCTGTTTCAATCTGTTTAACTCTGCTTAACTCTGTTTGCCTCTGTTTAACTCTGTGTAACTCTTTGTGCCTCTGTTTAACTCTGATTAACTCTGTGTAACTCTGTTTGCCTCTGTTTAACCCAGTTTGCCTCTTTATGCCTCTGTTTAAGTCTGCTTAACTCTGTTTGCCTCTGTGTGCCTCTGTTTAACTCTGTGTAACTCTGTTTTCCTCTGTTGAACTCTGTTTAACTCTGTTTCCCTCTGTTTAACAGTGTTTAACTCTTTTTGCCTCTGTTTAAATCTGTTTAACTCTGTTTCCCTCTGTTTAACTCTGTGTAACTCTTTTCGCCTCTGTTTAACTCTGTTTAACTCTGTTTGCCTCTGTCTGCCTCTGTATAACTCTATTTAACTCTGTTTGCCTCTGTTTAAATCTGTGTAATTCTGTTTTACTATGTTTCACTCTGTTTCCCTCTGTTTAACTCTTTTTGCCACTGTTGTACTCTGTGTATCTCTATTTTCCTCTGTTTAACTCTGTTTAACTCTGTTTAACTCTGTTTCCCTCTGTTTAACAATGTTTAACTCTTTTTGCCTCTGTTAAACTCTGTTTGCCTCTGTTTGCCTCTGTTTAACTCTGTTTAACTCTGTGTAACTCTCTTTTCCTCTTTTTAACTCTTTTTGCCTCTGTTTAACTCTGTTTGCCTCTGTTTGCCTCTGTTTAACTCTGTTTAACCCTGTTTGCCATTTTTTGCCTCTGTTTAAATCTGTCTGCTTCTGTTTGCCTCTGTTTAAATCTATTTAACCTTGTTTGCCTCTGTTTCCTTCTCTTTAAGTCTGTTTAACTCTGTCTAACTCTGTTTGCCTGTGTTTAACTCTGTGTAACTCTGTTTCAATCTGTTTAACACTGTTTGCCTCTGTTTAACTCTGTGTAAATCTATTTGCCTCTGTTTAACTCTGTTTAACTCTGTTTGCCTCTGTTTAACTCTGTTTTACCCTTTTTGCATCTTTTTGCCTCATTTAAATCTGTCTGCTTCTGTTTGCCTCTGCTTACCTCTATTTAAATCTATTTAACATTGTTTGCCTCTGTTTCCTTCTCTTTAAGTCTGTTTAACTCTGTTTGCCTCTGTTTGCCTGTGTTTAACTCTGTGTAACTCTGTTTCAATCTGTTTAACTCTGCTTAACTCTGTTTGCCTCTGTTTAACTCTGTGTAACTCTTTTTGCCTCTGTGTGCCTCTGGTTAACTCTGTGTAACTCTGTTTTCCTCTGTTGAACTCTGTTTAACTCTGTTTCCCTCTGTTTAACAGTGTTTAACTCTTTTTGCCTCTGTTTAAATCTGTTAAACTCTGTTTGCCTCTGTCTGCCTCTGTATAACTCTGTTTAACTCTGTTTGCCTCTGTTTTACTCTGTGTAATTCTGTTTTACTATGTTTAACTCTCTTTCCATCTGTTTAACACTTTTTGCCACTGTTGTACTCTGTGTATCTCTGTTTTCCTCTGTTTAACTCTCTTTACCTCGTTTTGCCTCTGTTTAACTCTGTTTAACTTTGTTTGTCTCTGTTTAACTCTGTTTAACTCTGTTTGCCTCTCTTTAACTCTGTTTAACTCTGTTTGCCTCTGTTTCATTCTGTGTAACTCTGTTTTCCTCTGTTTAACTTTGTTTCCCTCTGTTTAAATCTGTTTAACTCATTTTGCCTCTGTTTAACCCAGTTTGCCTCTTTATGCCTCTGTTTAAGTCTGCTTAACTTTGTTTGCCTCTGTGTGCCTCTGTTTAACTCTGTGTAACTCTGTTTTCCTCTGTTGAACTCTGTTTAACTCTGTTTCCCTCTGTTTAACAGTGTTTAACTCTTTTTGCCACTGTTTAAATCTGTTAAACTCGGTTTACCTCTGTTTAACTCTGTTTAACTCTATTTGCCTCTCTTTAACTCTGTTTAACACTGTTTGCCTCTGTTCAACCCTGTTTGCCTCTTTATGCCTCTGTTTAACTCTGTTTAACTCTGTTTGCCTCTGTCTGCCTCTGTATAACTCTGTTTAACTCTGTTTGCCTCTCTTTGCCTCTGTTTAACTCTGTGTAATTCTGTTTTCCTCTGTTTAACTCTGTTTCCCTCTGTTTAACTCTTTATGCCTCTGTTTAACTCTGTGTAACTCTGTTTTCCTCTGTTTAACTCTGCTTAAACCTGTTTCCCTCTGTTTAACACTGTTTAACTCTTTTTGTCTCTGTTTAACTCTGTTTGCCTCTGTTTAACTCTGTGTAAATCTCTTTTTCTCTGTTTAACTCTCTTTGCCTCTGTTTAACTCTGTTTAACTCTTTTTCCCTCTGTTTAAATCTCTTTAACTGTTTTTGCCTCTGTTTAACTCTTTTTCCCTCTGTTTAACTCTGTTTAACTCTGTTTGCCTCTGTCTGACTCTGTTTCAATCTGTTTAACTCTGTTTCCCTCTGTTTAACTCTGTGTAACTCTTTTCGCCTCTGTTTAACTCTGATTAACTCTGTTTGCCTCTGTCTGCCTCTGTATAACTCTGTTTAACTCTGTTTGCCTCTGTTTAACTCTGTGTAAATCTGTTTTACTATGTTTAACTCTGTTTCCCTCTGTTTAACTCTTTTCGCCACTGTTGTACTCTGTGTATCTCTATTTTCCTCTGTTTAACTCTGTTTAACTCTGTTTCCCTCTGTTTAACACTGTTTAACTCTTTTTGCCTCTGTTAAACTCTGTTTGCCTCTGTTTGCCTCTATTTGCCTCTGTTTAACTCTGTTTAACTCTGTGTAACTCTCTTTTCCTCTTTTTAACTCTTTTTGCCTCTGTTTAACTCTGTTTGCCTCTGTTTGCCTCTGTTTAACTCTGTTTAACCCTGTTTGCCATTTTTTGCCTCTGTTTAAATCTGTCTGCTTCTGTTTGCCTCTGTTTAAATCTATTTAACCTTGTTTGCCTCTGTTTCCTTCTCTTTAAGTCTGTTTAACTCTGTTTAACTCTGTTTGCCATTTTTTGCCTCTGTTTAAATCTGTCTGCTTCTGTTTGCCTCTGTTTAAATCTATTTAACCTTGTTTGCCTCTGTTTCCTTCTCTTTAAGTCTGTTTAACTCTGTTTAACTCTGATTGCCTGTGTTTAACTCTGTGTAACTCTGTTTAACTCTGTTTAACTCTGTTTGCCTCTGTTTAACTCTGTTTTACCCTTTTTGCATCTTTTTGCCTCATTTAAATCTGTCTGCTTCTGTTTGCCTCTGTTTACCTCTATTTAAATCTATTTAACATTGTTTGCCTCTGTTTCCTTCTCTTTAAGTCTGTTTAACTCTGTTTGCCTCTGTTTGCCTGTGTTTAACTCTGTGTAACTCTGTTTCAATCTGTTTAACTCTGCTTCACTCTGTTTGCCTCTGTTTAACTCTGTGTAACTCTTTTTGCCTCTGTTTAACTCTTATTAACACTGTGTAACTCTGTTTGCCTCTGTTTAACTCTGTTTCCCTCTGTTTAAATCTGTTTAACTCTTTTTGCATCTGTATAACCCAGTTCGCCTCTTTATGCCTCTGTTTAAGTCTGCCTAACTCTGTTTGCCTCTGTGTGCCTCTGGTTAACTCTGTGTAACTCTGTTTTCCTCTGTTTAACTCTCTTTACCTCGTTTTGCCTCCGTTTAACTCTGTTTAACTTTGTTTGCCTCTGTTTAACTCTGTTTAACTCTGTTTGCCTCTCTTTAACTCTGTTTAACTCTGTTTGCCTCTGTTTCATTCTGTGTAACTCTGTTTTCCTCTGTTTAACTTTGTTTCCCTCTGTTTAAATCTGTTTAACTCTGTTTGCCTCTGTTTGCCTCTGTTTAACTCTGTTTAACCCTGTTTGCCTCTGTTCAACCCTGTTTGCCTCTTTATGCCTCTGTTTAACTCTGTTTAACTCTGTTTGCCTCTGTCTGCCTCTGTATAACTCTGTTTAACTCTGTTTGCCTCTCTTTGCCTCTGTTTAACTCTGTGTAATTCTGTTTTCCTCTGTTTAACTCTGTTTCCCTCTGTTTAACTCTTTATGCCTCTGTTTAACTCTGTGTAACTCTGTTTTCCTCTGTTTAACTCTGCTTAAACCTGTTTCCCTCTGTTTAACACTGTTTAACTCTTTTTGTCTCTGTTTAACTCTGTTTGCCTCTGTTTAACTCTGTGTAAATCTCTTTTTCTCTGTTTAACTCTCTTTGCCTCTGTTTAACTCTGTTTAACTCTTTTTCCCTCTGTTTAAATCTCTTTAACTGTTTTTGCCTCTGTTTAACTCTTTTTCCCTCTGTTTAACTCTGTTTAACTCTGTTTGCCTCTGTCTGACTCTGTTTCAATCTGTTTAACTCTGTTTCCCTCTGTTTAACTCTGTGTAACTCTTTTCGCCTCTGTTTAACTCTGATTAACTCTGTTTGCCTCTGTCTGCCTCTGTATAACTCTGTTTAACTCTGTTTGCCTCTGATTAACTCTGTGTAAATCTGTTTTACTATGTTTAACTCTGTTTCCCTCTGTTTAACTCTTTTCGCCACTGTTGTACTCTGTGTATCTCTATTTTCCTCTGTTTAACTCTGTTTAACTCTGTTTCCCTCTGTTTAACACTGTTTAACTCTTTTTGCCTCTGTTAAACTCTGTTTGCCTCTGTTTGCCTCTATTTGCCTCTGTTTAACTCTGTTTAACTCTGTGTAACTCTCTTTTCCTCTTTTTAACTCTTTTTGCCTCTGTTTAACTCTGTTTGCCTCTGTTTGCCTCTGTTTAACTCTGTTTAACCCTGTTTGCCATTTTTTGCCTCTGTTTAAATCTGTCTGCTTCTGTTTGCCTCTGTTTAAATCTATTTAACCTTGTTTGCCTCTGTTTCCTTCTCTTTAAGTCTGTTTAACTCTGTTTAACTCTGTTTGCCATTTTTTGCCTCTGTTTAAATCTGTCTGCTTCTGTTTGCCTCTGTTTAAATCTATTTAACCTTGTTTGCCTCTGTTTCCTTCTCTTTAAGTCTGTTTAACTCTGTTTAACTCTGATTGCCTGTGTTTAACTCTGTGTAACTCTGTTTAACTCTGTTTAACTCTGTTTGCCTCTGTTTAACTCTGTTTTACCCTTTTTGCATCTTTTTGCCTCATTTAAATCTGTCTGCTTCTGTTTGCCTCTGTTTACCTCTATTTAAATCTATTTAACATTGTTTGCCTCTGTTTCCTTCTCTTTAAGTCTGTTTAACTCTGTTTGCCTCTGTTTGCCTGTGTTTAACTCTGTGTAACTCTGTTTCAATCTGTTTAACTCTGCTTCACTCTGTTTGCCTCTGTTTAACTCTGTGTAACTCTTTTTGCCTCTGTTTAACTCTGATTAACTCTGTGTAACTCTGTTTGCCTCTGTTTAACTCTGTTTCCCTCTGTTTAAATCTGTTTAACTCTTTTTGCATCTGTATAACCCAGTTCGCCTCTTTATGCCTCTGTTTAAGTCTGCCTAACTCTGTTTGCCTCTGTGTGCCTCTGGTTAACTCTGTGTAACTCTGTTTTCCTCTGTTTAACTCTCTTTACCTCGTTTTGCCTCCGTTTAACTCTGTTTAACTTTGTTTGCCTCTGTTTAACTCTGTTTAACTCTGTTTGCCTCTCTTTAACTCTGTTTAACTCTGTTTGCCTCTGTTTCATTCTGTGTAACTCTGTTTTCCTCTGTTTAACTTTGTTTCCCTCTGTTTAAATCTGTTTAACTCTGTTTGCCTCTGTTTGCCTCTGTTTAACTCTGTTTAACCCTGTTTGCCATTTTTTGCCTCTGTTTCAATCTGTCTGCTTCTGTTTGCCTCTGTTTAAATCTATTTAACCTTGTTTGCCTCTGTTTCCTTCTCTTTAAGTCTGTTTAACTCTGTTTAACTCTGTTTGCCTGTGTTTAACTCTGTGTAACTCTGTTTCAATCTGTTTAACACTGTTTGCCTCTGTTTAACTCTTTTTGCCACTGTTGTACTCTGTGTATCTCTATTTTCCTCTGTTTAACTCTGTTTAACTCTGTTTCCCTCTGTTTAACACTGTTTAACTCTTTTTGCCTCTGTTAAACTCTGTTTGCCTCTCTTTAACTCTGTTTAACTCTGTGTAACTCTCTTTTCCTCTTTTTAACTCTTTTTGCCTCTGTTTAACTCTGTTTGCCTCTGTTTGCCTCTGTTTAACTCTGTTTAACCCTGTTTGCCATTTTTTGCCTCTGTTTAAATCTGTCTGCTTCTGTTTGCCTCTGTTTAAATCTATTTAACCTTGTTTGCCTCTGTTTCCTTCTCTTTAAGTCTGTTTAACTCTGTTTAACTCTGTTTGCCTGTGTTTAACTCTGTTTAACTCTGTTTCAATCTGTTTAACACTGTTTGCCTCTGTTTAACTCTGTGTAAATCTATTTGCCTCTGTTTAACTCTGTTTAACTCTGTTTGCCTCTGTTTAACTCTGTTTTACCCTTTTTGCATCTTTTTGCCTCATTTAAATCTGTCTGCTTCTGTTTGCCTCTGTTTACCTCTATTTAAATCTATTTAACATTGTTTGCCCCTTTTTCCTTCTCTTTAAGTCTGTTTAACTCTATTTTCCTCTGTTTAACTTGTTTAACTCTGTTTGCCTCTGTTCAACCCTGTTTGCCTCTTTTTGCCTCTGTTTAAATCTGTTAAACTCTGTTTTCCTCTGTTTAACTCTGATTAACTTGTTTGAAGCTGTTTGCCATTGTTTCAGTCTGTTTAACTCTGTTTGCCGCTGCTTAACTCTGGTTCAAACTGCTTCCCCCTGTTTAACTCTCTTTAACTCGTTTTGCCTCTGTTTAACTTTGTTTGCCTCTGTTTAACTCTGTTTAACTCTGTTTGCCTCTCTTTAACTCTGTTTAACTCTGTTTGCCTCTGTTTCATTCTGTGTAACTCTGTTTTCCTCTGTTTAACTTTGTTTCCCTCTGTTTAAATCTGTTTAACTCTGTTTGCCTCTGTTTAACCCTGTTTGCCTCTTTATGCCTCTGTTTAAGTCTGCTTAACTCTGTTTGCCTCTGTGTGCCTCTGTTTAACTCTGTGTAACTCTGTTTTCCTCTGTTGAACTCTGTTTAACTCTGTTTCCCTCTGTTTAACACTGTTTAACTCTTTTTGCCTCTGTTTAAATCTGTTAAACTCTGTTTACCTCTGTTTAACTCTGTTTAACTCTATTTGCCTCTCTTTAACTCTGTTTAACTCTGTTTGCCTCTGTTCAACCCTGTTTGCCTCTTTATGCCTCTGTTTAAGTCTGTTTAACTCTGTTTGCCTCTCTTTGCCTCTGTTTAACTCTGTGTAATTCTGTTTTCCTCTGTTTAACTCTGTTTCCCTCTGTTAAACTCTTTATGCCTCTGTTTAACTCTGTGTAACTCTGTTTTCCTCTGTTTAACTCTGCTTAAACCTGTTTCCCTCTGTTTAACACTGTTTAACTCTTTTTGTCTCTGTTTAACTCTGTTTGCCTCTGTTTAACTCTGTGTAAATCTCTTTTCCTCTGTTTAACTCTCTTTGCCTCTGTTTAAATCTGTTTACCTCTGTTTGCCTCTGTCTGACTCGTTTCAATCTGTTTAACTCTGTTTCCCTCTGTTTAACTCTGTGTAACTTTTTTCGCCTCTGTTTAACTCTGTTTAACTCTGTTTGCCTCTGTCTGCCTCTGTATAACTCTGTTTAACTCTGTTTGCCTCTCTTTGCCTCTGTTTTACTCTGTGTAATTCTGTTTTACTATGTTTAACTCTGTTTAACTCTGTTTCCCCCTGTTTAACACTGTTTAACTCTTTTTGCCTCTGTTAAACTCTGTTTGCCTCTGTTTGCCTCTGTTTGCCTCTGTTTAACTCTGTTTAACTCTGTGTAACTCTCTTTTCCTCTTTTTAACTCTTTTTGCCTCTGTTTAACTCTGTTTGCCTCTGTTTGCCTCTGTTTAACTCTGTTTAATCCTGTTTGCCATTTTTTGCCTCTGTTTAAATCTGTCTGCTTCTGTTTGCCTCTGTTTAAATCTATTTAACCTTGTTTGCCTCTGTTTCCTTCTCTTTAAGTCTGTTTAACTCTGTTTAACTCTGTTTGCCTGTGTTTAACTCTGTGTAACTCTGTTTCAATCTGTTTAACACTGTTTGCCTCTGTTTAACTCTGTGTAAATCTATTTGCCTCTGTTTAACTCTGTTTAACTCTGTTTGCCTCTGTTTAACTCTGTTTTACCCTTTTTGCATCTTTTTGCCTCATTTAAATATGTCTGCTTCTGTTTGCCTCTGTTTACCTCTATTTAAATCTATTTAACATTGTTTGCCCCTTTTTCCTTCTCTTTAAGTCTGTTTAACTCTATTTGCCTCTCTTTAACTCTGTTTAACTCTGTTTGCCTCTGTTCAACCCTGTTTGCCTCTTTATGCCTCTGTTTAAGTCTGTTTAACTCTGTTTGCCTCTCTTTGCCTCTGTTTAACTCTGTTTAACCCTGTTTGCCATTTTTTGCCTCTGTTTAAATCTGTCTGCTTCTGTTTGCCTCTGTTTAAATCTTTTTAAACTTGTTTGCCTCTGTTTCCTTCTCTTTAAGTCTGTTTAACACTGTTTAACTCTGTTTGCCTGTGTTTAACTCTGTGTAACTCTGTTTCAATCTGTTTAACACTGTTTGCCTCTGTTTAACTCTGTGTAAATCTATTTGCCTCTGTTTAACTCTGTTTAACTCTGTTTGCCTCTGTTTAACTCTGTTTTACCCTTTTTGCATCTTTTTGCCTCATTTAAATCTGTCTGCTTCTGTTTGCCTCTGTTTACCTCTATTTAAATCTATTTAACATTGTTTGCCTCTGTTTCCTTGTCTTTAAGTCTGTTTAACTCTGTTTGCCTCTGTTTGCCTGTGTTTAACTCTGTGCAACTCTGTTTCAATCTGTTTAACTCTGCTTAACTCTGTTTGCCTCTGTTTAACTCTGTGTAACTCTTTTTGCCTCTGTTTAACTCTGATTAACTCTGTGTAACTCTGTTTGCCTCTGTTTAACCCAGTTTGCCTCTTTATGCCTCTGTTTAAGTCTGCTTAACTCTGTTTGCCTCTGTGTGCCTCTGTTTAACTCTGTGTAACTCTGTTTTCCTCTGTTGAACTCTGTTTAACTCTGTTTCCCTCTGTTTAACAGTGTTTAACTCTTTTTGCCTCTGTTTAAATCTCTTAAACTCTGTTTACCTCTGTTTAACTCTGTTTAACTCTATTTGGCTCTCTTTAACTCTGTTTAACTCTGTTTGCCTCTGTTCAACCCTGTTTGCCTCTTTATGCCTCTGTTTAAGTCTGTTTAACTCTGTTTGCCTCTCTTTGCCTCTGTTTAACTCTGTGTAATTCTGTTTTCCTCTGTTTAACTCTGTTTCCCTCTGTTTAACTCTTTATGCCTCTGTTTAACTCTGTGTAACTCTGCTTTCCTCTGTTTAACTCTCCTTATACCTGTTTCCCTCTGTTTAACACTGTTTAACTCTTTTTGTCTCTGTTTAACTCTGTTTGCCTCTGTTTAACTCTGTGTAAATCTCTTTTCCTCTGTTTAACTCTCTTTGCCTCTGTTTAACTCTGTTTAACTCTTTTTCCCTCTGTTTAAATCTCTTTAACTGTTTTTGCCTCTGTTTAACTCTTTTTCCCTCTGTTTCACTCTGTTTAACTCTGTTTGCCTCTGTCTGACTCTGTTTCAATCTGTTTAACTCTGTTTCCCTCTGTCTAACTCTGTGTAACTCTTTTCGCCTCTGTTTAACTCTGTTTAACTCTGTTTGCCTCTGTCTGCCTCTGTATAACTCTGTTTAACTCTGTTTGCCTCTCTTTGCCTCTGTTTAACTCTGTGTAATTCTGTTTTCCTCTGTTTAACTCTGTTTCCCTCTGTTTAACTCTTTATGCCTCTGTTTAACTCTGTGTAACTCTGTTTTCCTCTGTTTAACTCTGCTTAAACCTGTTTCCCTCTGTTTAACACTGTTTAACTCTTTTTGTCTCTGTTTAACTCTGTGTAAATCTCTTTTCCTCTGTTTAACTATCTTTGCCTCTGTTTAACTCTGTTTAACTCTTTTTCCCTCTGTTTAAATCTGTTTAACTGTTTTTGCCTCTGTTTAACTCTTTTTCCCTCTGTTTAACTCTGTTTAACTCTGTTTGCCTCTGTCTGACTCTGTTTCAATCTGTTTAACTCTGTTTCCCTCTGCTTAACTCTGTGTAATTCTTTTCGCTTCTGTTTAACTCTGTTTAACTCTGTTTGCCTCTGTCTGCCTCTGTATAACTCTGTTTAACTCTGTTTGATTCTCTTTGCCTCTGTTTAACTCTGTGTAATTCTGTTTTCCTCTGTTTAACTCTGTTTCCCTCTGTTTAACTCTTTATGCCACTGTTTAACTCTGTGTAACTCTGTTTTCCTCTGTTTAACTCTGCTTAAACCTGTTTCCCTCTGTTTAACACTGGTTAACTCTTTTTGTCTCTGTTTAACTCTGTTTGCCTCTGTTTAACTCTGTGTAACTCTCTTTTCCTCTGTTTAACTCTCTTTGCCTCTGTTTAACTCTGTTTAACTCTTTTTCCCTCTGTTTAAATCTGTTTAACTGTTTTTGCCTCTGTTTAACTCTTTTTCCCTCTGTTTAACTCTGTTTAACTCTGCTTGCCTCTGTCTGACTCTGTTTCAATCTGTTTAACTCTGTTTCCCTCTGTTTAACTCTGTGTAACTCTTTTCGCCTCTGTTTAACTCTGTTTAACTCTGTTTGCCTCTGTCTGCCTCTGTATAACTCTGTTTAACTCTGTTTGCCTCTCTTTGCCTCTGTTTAACTCTGTGTAATTCTGTTTTACTATGTTTAACTCTGTTTCCCTCTGTTTAACTCTTTTTGCCACTGTTGTACTCTGTGTATCTCTATTTTCCTCTGTTTAACTCTGTTTCCCTCTGTTTAACACTGTTTAACTCTTTTTGCCTCTGTTAAACTCTGTTTGCCTCTGTTTGCCTCTGTTTAACTCTGTGTAACTCTATTTTCCTCTTTTTAACTCTTTTTGCCTCTGTTTAACTCTGTTTGCCTCTGTTTGCCTCTGTTTAACTCTGTTTAACCCTGTTTGCCATTTTTTGCCTCTGTTTAAATCTGTCTGCTTCTGTTTGCCTCTGTTTAAATCTATTTAACCTTGTTTGCCTCTGTTTACTTCTCTTTAAGTCTGTTTAACTCTGTTTAACTCTGTTTGCCTGTGTTTAACTCTGTGTAACTCTGTTTCAATCTGTTAAACACTGTTTGCCTGTGTTTAACTCTGTGTAAATCTATTTGCCTCTGTTTAACTCTGTTTAACTCTGTTTGCCTCTGTTTAATTCTGTTTTACCCTTTTTGCATCTTTTTGCCTCATTTAAATCTGTCTGCTTCTGTTTGCCTCTGTTTACCTCTATTTAAATCTATTTAACATTGTTTGCCTCTGTTTCCTACTCTTTAAGTCTGTTTAACTCTGTTTGCCTCTGTTTGCCTGTGTTTAACTCTGTGTAACTCTGTTTCCATCTGTTTAACTCTGCTTAACTCTGTTTGCCTCTGTGTAACTCTGTGTAACTCTTTTTGCCTCTGTTTAACTCTGATTAACTCTGTGTAACTCTGTTTGCCTCTGTTTAACTCTGTTTCCCTCTGTTTAAATCTGTTGAACTCTTTTTGCAACTGTATAACCCAGTTCGCCTCTTTATGCCTCTGTTTAAGTCTGCCTAACTCTGTTTGCCTCTGTGTGCCTCTGGTTAACTCTGTGTAACTCTGTTTTCCTCTGTTGAACTCTGTTTAACTCTGTTTCCCTCTGTTTAACAGTGTTTAACTCTTTTTGCCTCTGTTTAAATTTGTTAAACTCTGTTTACCTCTGTTTAACTCTGTTTAACTCTATTTGCCTCTCTTTAACTCTGTTTAACCCTGTTTGCCTCTTTATGCCTCTGTTTAACTCTGTTTAACTCTGTTTGCCTCTCTTTAACTCTGTTTAACTCTGTTTGCCTCTGTTTCATTCTGTGTAACTCTGTTTGCCTCTGTTTAACTCTGTTTAACTCTGTTTGCCTCTGGTTAACCCAGTTTGCCTCTTTATGCCTCTGTTTAAGTCTGCTTAACTCTGTTTGCCTCTGTGTGCCTCTGTTTAACTCTGTGTAACTCTGTTTTCCTCTGTTGAACTCTGTTTAACTCTGTTTCCCTCTGTTTAACAGTATTTAACTCTTTTTGCCTCTGTTTAAATCTGTTAAACTCTGTTTACCTCTGTTTAACTCTGTTTAACTCTATCTGCCTCTCTTTAACTCTGTTTAACTCTGTTTGCCTCTGTTCAACCCTGTTTGCCTCTTTATGCCTCTGTTTCAATCTGTTTAACTCTGTTTGCCTCTCTTTGCCTCTGTTTAACTCTGTGTAATTCTGTTTTCCTCTGTTTAACTCTGTTTCCCTCTGTTTAACTCTTTATGCCTCTGTTTAACTCTGTGTAACTCTGTTTTCCTCTGTTTAACTCTGCTTAAACCTGTTTCCCTCTGTTTAACACTGTTTAACACTTTTAGTCTCTGTTTAACTCTGTTTGCCTCTGTTTAACTCTG